>APFE030742528.1:140963-152872 GCA_000404065.3 Pinus taeda | reverse complement strand
AAAATTATTTTAGTTTTATGTATACATTTTTTGATATGTATAAAAGTTATTTTAAAATTCATGAAGCTTTTATCTACTACGAATAAATGAAGAATGACCTTATATTGTGAATGGTGTTGGAAGAATATTAATTCATTAAAGTGATTTGTTTAGTGAAATTCATTACATTTTTATTTATATTTGATTTTTTATATTATAATAAGGTTTTATTGATTTATAACAATGTCTTAATAGAGGAAGATGATAGATCAATCTAATGGATGTATAGTTATAGTTCACTTTCAAATTTATGATTATGACATCCCTTAGTTAATCCATCAATTGAAACCAACTTGGTCACTTATTATTGGTAGGAGTTGGCGTTAGATGAGGAGGGATTGTTATCTTTTTCTCGGATTTGCGTAAATTTAGATCTAAATAAAAGGTTTTTTTATAGGATTATACTAAACTGGGAAGGATCCTAGCGGATTCAAGAACTACAATATGCAAAAAAATGTGTTTCACTACTAATTTTGCAATAGACCAAGCCATCTAGCTACTTTCCTAATGTTCAATGAAAGCATAGGATAACTCTTGGTTGAAGGGGAGTTGTGCTATATTTGAGTGGAGCCTTGGGTCCCACTTTGCCAATTCCTACTATCTACCTATAAAAATAAAAAGAATAAGACATTGAACAAGGGAAAGATAAGGGAGTACCCTCTTGTAATCTTATTATTGCATTCTCCTATCAAGGAAGAAAAACTTAAAATACCCCTAGAAAGTTCTCCCTATTGGTTCTCTTAAGAAATTGTAAATATTGTTCAGTATGCTCCCTTTTCCATGAAATTGGAAATTTTCCCTCTGAGGAAGAACAAAAATAAATTTTGATGGATCTAAATAATATGATCTATTTATAAATCATTGAAACAATATAGAGTGATATTGAAAAACTAATGAGAGAAAACCAAAAACAAAATAGGGTCAGAGAAAGAAATTTACATAATAAGAGTTCTACCTTTTGTATTTTATATGCAACATAAATAGAAATTATGAAATGATCAATGTTGACCATATCAAGAGCTTAAGAGAATGATCATATTTGACCATGTTAATAGGGCAATGATTTCCATTTTCATACAATAAGATACTAACTATTTATTCATTCGAAGACTAGGCTCATCTTTTCCTGCTTCCTTAATTTGTGTATCTTTTTTGTGTATGTGTTATCACAAAATCAACCCCTGATAGGCTGCTGATCAGGAAGACTTTGAGTAACTATTTCAAACCAAACTTTTGGCTAAGGCTTAGCCTCCTCAGCCTGAGAGGGCTCTCTCAAAGGGTTAATGATATTGATTAAAGATATGGATAGATTGCTAACTCTATGGTTTGTGATTTTATATGTTTATAGGTTGGAAGATGGAGACTTGCTACCATTGGGTTATGGAGTCAGTGACAGAGATAAGGATAACAAATAACTCTTCTTATAAAACTGAACTTGTATATACTTCAATGAAAGAGTGACACATTCAGAAAAGTCTCAATAAATTGAAGTTCATAGGAGTCAGAGCATATGGGCAAGAATTTTGAGTAATGATACATCAAGGTATTCAAAAGGAAAGAATTTAAAGTGATTGATCAAAGTTTAATATCTAAAGTAAGTCAAAGCATGAGTAACCATGAATTATGAGTAATAAGTATTAAAACATTGAAGAAAAACATCCAAAGATACCCAAGAACTCAATTCACCATAGTTCAACACTTAAAGGAAGTCAGAGCATGTTCCTCCATGAATTCTGAGTAATAAGCATTAAGACTATGGAAGTAAAACATATCAGAGATAAAAGATAAATCTCACTGAAGTACACCAAGCATCTCAGCTTCAAAAAATTCCAATTGCTTCTGTATATATCAGTCCCTGCACAACATTTACAAAGTAGTCTTGTTCTATAACATTTTCCAACCCTTGATACATTGGCTTTTCTCCCATATATAGAGTTCATTACATAACTAATATTCCTCCTCCAGCATGAGTGGAATTCGAATTCTTCCTACTATGACACCTATTGACACTTAAAACTAACTATTAAATACAAATGACAGCTAACTAGCAGTCCTAGAGACCTAATACAACTAGGAGTGTAACTCCTTATTATGATTACAACAACCTTATCTAAAAATTTAAAGCACTCTTTGACAACTGCAACCTCATGAAGTCAAATTTTATGAAGCCTCCCACGTTGTCACCTGACTGCTGATGACAAACCCTAGAAATTAGGTAACATGTTTCCTTATTTTTAGGTTTAGGATCTTTGAAAATTATCACGTGGGACAAAGCCTTTATCTTCTCATCCACGACATATTTTATGAAACTGAAGGAGGTTTTTTAATTCCATGATGTCTAGAACAAAAACCTCTCTTGTTTTTTTAAAACACTACTCCAGCTATCCAGAATCTGTCCTTGAAAAACACATGTAAAACAGGAAAAATATGTTCTCTGAAATTAGGGTTTCAAAGAAAGCTTAGTATCTCCCAACTGATAACACTTGTGAAGAACGTGAGATAGGGTATTGTATCAGGATATTTGATGAAGAAAAACCTCCCTCATAATTCCAAAATACCTTTTCTTGTGACCAGAAACTAATCTTGAAAAAGACTACTAAAACCAGAAGACAAAGCATGACTTTCAGCAGTTTCATAGTGCACGTTTAACCATAAATTCCTCCCACCTCAACGAATTTGAAGAAAATGAAAGAGGTTTTTGTATTGCATTATGTTAGGAAGAAAAACCTCTTTCAGTTTTCAAAATTGAGTTCTCAGCTGCTTAGGACCCCTTCTGGAAGTTGACTATTAAAAGTAGAAAACATAGTCTTTTATGTTGAAACATGCTTTTCACGGGTTTCGTAGCACGCTACGAAAACTCCTAGTTCAGTGATTTCGTAGCGCAAAATAGGCTTTTTACACTTTCCACGCTATGAAAACGTGGATTCGTAGCTAGTTTCAAAATTTTTTCAAATGGCTAAACACATGACTTTCAAAACATGATATGGGACCCATAAAGTGTAAAACAAGGTTGTTGAACTTTTTTTGATGATGGAAATGAGACTCTAACCCTATGACTTAGGAACAAATGTAAATTATTCAAGTTTTAGAGAATTTTTGGGTGATAACAGTATCCATTATTTTCCTTGAGTTCTGTGACATTCACATCAATTCCTCCAAATTGTATGTGTTAGTTTCCTCACTTGCACTACTTGGTTGAGGATTTTCGCATTCCATTTTGAAAAATAGTTTCTTGGTGTCTCTATGAAGAAAAACATGACATTATAAGTATGCTTACCAATTTTCATCTCATGTGTCGAAAAAATGAAGACATGGAAGTGTAGAAGAAAGTCATAGTAGAACATTGGTCTTTAATGTCAAATACTAATAATAGAGATGAGCTAAAATTAATTTTATTAGGTAATAAAACTATAATATATCAAAAGAACAAGATACCTACTTACTGTATTTACTACACATATAAGTATATTCAAATCTTCTAAGAGATGGAATTGTTAATCTATATATTTGTTGGGATATGAATATGAGAAGGACACTTCCCATCTTCTTAAAAAAATATCTATACTTTTTGAAATAGACACATCTATTTTATTAAAAAGTGACTCTCACGATAAGCAAAGTATGACGGAGGAAAAGTATTTCCTTTTCTTAAGATAATGTAGTTCTGACTCAATGAAATATGGAAACCATGTTCTTATTGATAGTCAATTTTCTATCATTAATGGGTTTTATTATTATAAAAGTCCTCAATATATTGATGAATTTCTTATTGAATTACTCAATTCTTTTCTCATGATAATTGGATAAAAACATTATAGAATTATAAGCAAACCATGTAAATTGGATGGGTTTCCACATTCGAATACAGTAGAAAAGGGTTTCCTTTTGCTTATAAGAATGTTAATATATAGTTGTTATATTTAGTGGGAAAATAATTGTGTTGTTGGAAGGATACATTGAATATTATTAAGGAGTATTATGATATTATTATCTGATGAAAAGCACTACCATTTTTATCTTTACAAAATAGGTAGATGTTACGCATATATCTATATATCTAGAAAAACTAGAAAAATAAAAATAAGCTTATTTTTTCTTGTACAAAATGCTAGTGTCATTTTCTAATATTCCTATTTGTGTCATCTATTATATAATGTTATATCTATATTATTGTGAAGTTAAATATATTGGTGGGAAAATCTAGTTTATTACTTATGTCTTCTAATGCTAACACCAAAAAGAGGATGAAAATGCGAGTATTGTTTCTAATGCATATAGAGATGAAAACTATCCATACTCAAGTTATATAAAAAATTTATCAAACAAATACATAAAGATAAAGTTCAACCAAAAAATAAGGAGTCCTACTTTATAGAGTGAAATTTAGTGAGTAATATGTAATGACTTGTATCTATGCTTTTCAAACTTGAGTAGGAGCACCTACATGGCATGTTGGAAGTTTCTTTAGGAGAAATGGATCAATGGGGATATAATTAAGAGGGTAGAACTTATTGTATGATGGGGAGTTATTATTATAGAGGAGAATATATCATAGTGCATAGTAGTAAAGGGTTATTGTTTCAAAGAGAAGTAATTATGCTAGTACAAATGACAAGTTTGTGACTACATGATAATGAAATGTAGTCATGATATATTATAAGCTAAATGTTAGAACACTTTAAAAACTTGAAGCGACATGATTATAAATGACCAATTTTAATTACTAGTTTATAATATGGATAAACATTTATGACTAGATAATGACTATATAGATATAAAATAGTATTACTTATTATGTCTTATATGTAATTGAGTTAATTTTAACATTTTTTGCCTTATGGAATGCTTTATCTTGTTTGTGATTAGAATTTTTAATATGGAATTCATTTTTGTAATATTCATAGATGTCTCAACTATGTTGTGTGGTACCTCACTCAATTATAAGATGTATATTATAATTATTTACATCATATTGAATTGCAATTTGATCCTAGTCCACATTTTACCAATTAACACAATCTCAACAGCCCACAACCAATACTTATATATGATATACACTTATAACTAGAATGCACACACACATATGTGTGTGGATGTGATCACTATATCATTTGCAATCTATCTCAATCCTTTGAAAGTGGAGGAATTGGAGAAATCATCTTGTAGGGTCAGTTTTGTTGGTTGGTGCAATTTGGATCATTGGGGTTTGAAACCTTTTGGGACTATTTTTAGGCACTAAATGAAGTTTTTTGGGTTCCAAAAATTCTTTCTGGTGCCGAATCCCCTAGAACTATTTAACATTTAGAGACCTTTCCAACACTACAAGAAGGATGCCAATTGGAGTTTGTATGTAAAATTTATGCCTCTTAGAAGTTGACCTTCTAGTTTGACCACCATGGTTCAATAGAATCCACGCCATCTGTAGTTACTCATGTAAAAGGGGTTGTCCATGTGTGGAATATGATGAAGAAGCTAAAAATTTCAAATTTGTAACTCTAGTTGAGAGTTGAAGGAGTTAAACTTAACCCATAATTAGATATCATCCTATATTAAAAATGGGCCACTAGGAGGAGTAGGGGTTATATTCTATTGCATCTTATTTCATAGTAGAGCAGCGAAACTAGAAGCGAGATTTAAAGAGAATAATAGAAGGTGTTGGTGTTCCATAGTAGCCTAATAGATAATAGGTCTTATGTAGTATACCTAGAGGGGATAGTATGGGGTAGAGAGGGAGGTACCCAAGGGAATAATGTAATAATGGGATGGGCCATAGTAATAAATAAAGTGGCTAACCCGTATCATGTAAGGGACCACAAGTAGTTAGCAATAATGTAATAAACCCTTTATGCTAGATAGATGGTATTGACGGAACCATGGTAATGACCCATGGTATTGTATGTATGAGGCCTATATAGAGGCTAGAGACTCCCCATTGAGAGATATGAAGGATTATTGTATGAACAGGCATATGGCTTGTGGAGTGTTCTCCTTAAGAAGTGAATGTATGGTGTTGCCCTACCTTAAGGGTTTGACTAATAAAGAACATTTCTATCTATTTCTATCTTGTTATTTCTGGGTTTATTTCTATTATCATATATTTTTGGGTTAGATCTATTTCAAGTGGTACCAAAGCACTTTCTTGGGCAAAGCAGTTTTTTTTTATTTTTTCCTGGAACTTTTTGGGGCGGCGAGTTTGCAGATCATATCTATACGTTCTGGTGCAAAATTTGCATAATCTAATTGTAGATCTGGGTTTTTTTCAAAAAAATACCCAATTTGGAAAAAACAAATTGGCTGAATCGGAGTCCGGATGAGGGAGATATCATTGATTTAAAAATCAGCTGTGTTGCAGACATTTTTTAGGGCGGCGAGTTTGCAAATTAGATATGTACATTATGGGACAACATTTGCATAATATAATTTCAGATCTGGGTTCTTTGCAAAAAAATTCCCAATTTGAAAAAAAAATCGGTCGAATCGGAGTCCGGATAAGGGAGATATCGCTGATTTTAAAATCAGCTGTGTTGTAGACATTTTTCAGGGCGGTGAGTTTGCAAATAAGATCTGTATGTTCTAGTGCAAAATTTGTAGAATATAATTACAGATCTGGGTTCTTTGTAAAAAATACCCAATTTCAAAAAACAAATCAGTCGAATCGGAGTCTGGATGAGGGAGATATCGTTGATATAAAATCAGCGCTTTTTCATAAACTTTTGTGACGACGGGATAGTTGCAGCGCGAATCTGAAATTCCAATGCCTAAATCAGGATTTTCATCACATAGGAAGATTCAAAAAGGTTGTTCCATTTCTAAAAATAGGTCATAATAGGGATTCTGGGCAATATTGACTGAATTGTGGCCATTTCAAATTTTTTCCGAGTAAGCAATTTGTTTTCAAAACCCTCTTCATGGCTTATAACAGTAAGTTTTTTACCGAAAAAAATGATGGACCGACTATTGAAAAATTTATACAACATCAGAGATGTGACAAGTCATTCTTTTATAAGGACACCATAGGGTATTATTTGAAAGATGAGGTTGACATATGGTGGAAATCACTTGACAGTGAGTTTCTGAAGTTATGTAGTGCTGATGAAATGGAAAAACTAGTTCTGGACAAATGGTCTCACACTAGAAAGAATGAAACCAAAAAACCTAGCAAAGATCTTATTTTTATGGGAAAAGATAATGGCCCTACAATTGAATAATTTATAAAATATCACAAGTCTCGATGCAAACAATTGTGGATAAGTTGCCTACTATTTAATATAAAAGATGAGGCTACTAAATGGTGGTACTCACTTGACAATTCAGTGTTGCGACTTCCTCATGAAAAAATAGAAGAAATCCTTTTAGAAAAATGGTCTCATGTTAGAAAACAGAGGAATGAGACTCGTAAGGGGCTATTTTATGATGGTATCTCATTATTACAGGTTCATTGATTCATTCAAAAGGAGAAGATCATTATGTCTATAAATCCTAGCTGCAAGCATAGTTTTATCAATGTTAATTTGGCAAAATAATTGCAAGTTCCAGTAAAACACATTGAAAACACACAGGTTGATAATGAGGATGTTCAAGTTTATAAAGATTTGAAGCTTTCTATGGATAAGTATGTATTGCATTGTGATTTTTATACTTCAGATATGGATAACATGGATGTTGTTTTGGGATATCCTTGGATGGAAAATGTGGGTACTATCAATATTAATGTGCAGAAGAAATTCCTAAAGCTCTAGTATAAAAAGAAGAAAATTACATTACAAGATATTTGCATCAATAAACAAGTAGAGTCCAAGGAGGCTGAAGCAGAATATGTTCCAGGGAATGACACATCAGATGACGAGCCCTTGATGGTCGACAACCAAACACAAACATCAAACCAGGTACCAGAAAAATAGGTAGAGTCCAAAGAGGTTGAAGCAGAAAATGTTATAGGTATGGATACATCAGATGAGGAATCTGTGGTTGAAGTAATATTGGAAGATAAGCAACAACAAAAGATGCTACAACATGTACCAGATACCAATCAGGCTCCATTAGGTGGTGAATTAAAAAAAGCTACACCGTTGGTTAAAACATCAGCATATCACCACCCACATCACCCCACAAGAAAACAACCAACATGATGGCAAAAAATTAGCCACAAGGACAAAAACCCTCTCATGACAAATAGAGAGGGGCAACAATACACCTGCTACACATCAACACAGAAAAGCCACTAGGATCAAATTCCATCTCAAGTGAGCGAGGCACCAGCTAGATCGAGCGTTCACCTTTCTCTTGGATGGCTAGATGCACATGCATGGTACCAGTGGACTATATTTTTAAGTATATCTTATTATTTGTGTTCTTCTTATGTTTCGGGGATGAAACATGTTTAAGGGGGTGGAATGTAGTATACCTAGGGGGGATAGTATGGGGTATAGAGGGAGGTACCCAAGGGAATAATGTAATAATGGGATGGGCCATAGTAATAAATAAAGTGGTTAACCCGTATCATGTAAGGGACCACCAGTAGTTAGCAATAATGTAATAAGGCCATTGTATTAAATAGATGGTATTGAGGCAACCATGATAATGACCCATGGTATTGTATGTATGAGGCCTATATAGAGGCTCGAGAATCCCCATTAAGAGATGTGAAGGATTATTGTATGAACAGGCATATGCCTTGTGGAGTGTTCTCCTACCTTAAGGAGTGAATGTATGGTGTTGCCCTACCTAAAGGGTTTGATCAATAAACAACATTTCTATCTATTTCTATCTTGTTATTTATGGGTTTATTTCTATTATCATATATTTTAGGTTAGATATATAACATGATGACACACCCAAATGATAGCCTAAATATCCTTGCTTGATCTGTGATGAAGATCATTATACCAAGGATTTCGCTCGCCATGTCGAATTAAGTCATCTTCTGAAAGTCACTACAGGGATGCAAGTTGTGCTTAAGGAACCTTTCCCATATTAATAGACACAATTGGTAGACCAACCCCATGTCCAAGCCTCTGGAAGCTCTCAAGTGTTTATAATTGGCTCAGAACATTTTTTTGTAGCCACGAAATCAAAATATTATCTGCCTCCCGAGAAACTTGTGGTGGAGAAAGATACCACTAATGTGCCCTCTTCCTCGACTCCATCCAATTCTGGTCCTCTCCACATCAAGAAACCTAGCATTGATTCCATCATCCAACCACCCCCTAAAGGTGTTCTTTGGAAATTGTCCTATAATCTGAATGCACGAGCCACCCAACACTACAGCATTGTAGAAGGCTTGGCTCAATCACCTTCGATGATGTCGACTTTGGAAATCCTTCAAACGTGTCTGTCACAAAGGAAGGCTTTGTTATCTTCTATTGGAGGGATTGATCCCATAGATTCCAGTCTAATTACTTTTGATCTCGAAAACCATGTTCCTTGCTTACCACCTCAACTTGCTTTCCTTATACAAGTTGTTGTTATGGGAAAGACTATCCACTGGACTGTCATCTATGAAGGAGTATCCACATGCATCATGTCCATCTCATGTTGGAAAGCCATTGATTCCCCTCCTCTCAACCAGTCCCTAAACACTTTAGAAGCTTTCGATGGTTGAGGTTCGCTCATATGGTATTATCAACTCCTTACCCATTCAGTTGGAGGGAAAGACGATCAATTTAGAAGTCGAGTTTGTTGATGCCAATCTCAATTACAACCTTTTACTTGGTCGGCATTGGACTCATGCAATTTTTCGTGTGGTCTCATCTCTCTTCGATGTGCTTCATTTTCCCCAGCAAGGCAAAACAGTGATTATTGATCAATTAGCTTTATTTTCCTCTGATTCTATAATAAGTAATGTGCCTTATGTTGGGAAAACCAACATCCCTTACATCAGTCCTTTTCAAGGATCTTGTCTTAATGGGAAATTTTTCCCTTCCTCCTCCCTATTATATGGAATTTTCATCTATGGATAAACACATCTTCCCTAGGTGGGTGACTACACCTAGAACAACAGAAAGAAAGTAGTTTAACCTTTTCTTATAGAAGATATATGAGATGGAGGAACTTACTTGTTTCCTTTCACTTCCTAAATATATTTTGAATCACTCCCATCACTCCCACTTGAACTAAATCCGCTCAAGAGGTACCTGCATCAAGAGAAACAGAAACAAGAAACGCTCAAAGCATACATGAACTACCAACTATAAAACAATGGAATCGAATACATTGAAACACATAATCATCACAGATATGAACAATCACATGAGTAGAGGAATAAGCTCTTTATTAATGTAGAAGGAAGAATATCACCCAATACAGTTCGATTTTGTGCCACTCCTCCAGCTTCAGTTCAACCCTCGCCACATCAATAGCTCAACAATCCAGCAACATAATGTTGCTTAACATAAAATCAATCCTCAAACCAACAGAATTTCCTTACAAACTTCATATTCTAGCCCCCTGATCACTTGATGAGTGCTCAATTTATAGGAAATGGAGGTGGTTTTGTCATAAATGTGCGTATTGAATGGCTTTCCAATCTTGGAGTTAGTTTCCATTGAGCAAGGGATGAGAGGATAAGAGGTTAATGGATCCTTAGCTTATCGAATTTTCAGCTCATAGGAGTAGATAAGAGATGGGAACCTTCTGAAGTCATCTAGAATGAAGGAATATTCCCAAAATTTCACTCAATCTCACCCAGCACAGGCTAAAGAGGGCCTAAGTACACTACATTGTAGGCCACAATGGGCCTGCCTACTCTGCAACACACTGTCTCAAGGCATAGGTTGTGCTAGTACCCCAAGGAGGCTTTTCAGGAGGGCTTCAGGCCATGAAACTTTCATAGAAGGAGGCATTCAATGAATTGACTTCCCTACATCATGTAACAACTGAATTAGGGTTTGATGAGCCCTAAAATTACTGAGCTGAATGGTAGGAGTGATGTGCCCAAATATACCTATAAAAATCGCCCCTTAAAGCATGAAGTCGAAAATGATAATGTCGAGTGATATGCTTTACGATGCAACGGAGAGGAACTGAAGCAGACGGTGACCTTCATCAATTACAATACATTACATCATGATAGTTTGAATTTTTTCAGGAATTTCTGAGGGAAGGCATACCCATACTCAGCATATAAACTTTTCATTACATGTACATAGATATTCATCTACAGATATAGACCCATGATGGGATGACCATCAGTGTAAATCCATTGTACAGATGATTTAATACTCTCCTGAAATCGTAGCCCGGATGGATGAAACTAGATCCGAGGTCATCTATCTCATCCAATCGTTTGCTCGAGTACAAGTCTAACCATGTGAATATGTGATCTGAAGTCGAACATGGGAAGACACCGTCTGATTACCAACCATTGATGTAAGTCATTAATAGACGAGAGAGAGATCACCGATAATGATAATGATTCTCAAGGTACTGCAGTACATTCTACATGGTGTGAATAAATGTTTTGATGTCGAACACCATACAAAGTCTTTTGGTTGAAGGCCAGTGATGTCAACCTGTCGTCGAAAGCGAGAAACTTGCCATTGATGTATGCAAGCCTCATGGTACTGAAAGGGTGTTTCTAAGTCAACTTCTTGGATAATGTGCTGGTGTCGACAAGAAGCGACTCGTCACAAGAGGGCCTTTGTTATGAAACCAGCTCAAGAAAAAGATAGATCAACACCTTAGAATTCAGCCTCTTCGAGGGGGAAACCTCCTTTACATTACATAAATGAGCAATTCTTGGATGATACAAATGAAAATACCTTCTTTCTATATATAGGAGTCTAAGGGTTCATAATATAATCAGAGCCGACATAACAATAATAATGTAAGGGCATAATAATAACAATAGTGGGCTTCTATGGGGCACAATA
>APFE030742528.1:119242-140171 GCA_000404065.3 Pinus taeda | reverse complement strand
AAAGAAGGTGTTGCTCTTTGTATCCTCATAATGTGCTATCATTTCCTCCGTGAAAATTGACCATGTAACAAGTTTTTTACGAGAACAAAGCCCTTTATACCATAAAAATTGATCTGGTTCTAAATATGAAGATGCAATAAATACCTTTCGTAACAGTGGTACACCATGTAGATCAACATACTGCTCCATCTGACGTATCCAATTTACTGGATCCTTGCCATCAAACTTCCTCATCTTGCTTTTTCTTGATTTTATGAGCTCGACCTTGAAATGAATGTAACTCTGTACTTTCAGATCTTTAATTTATGAAATTACAACCTATAGTAGCCCTCTGCATCCTCTTTCCAATGCCACCAGTCTTATCCAAATTGGATTCTCCAATGAAGTGTTATGCCAAATCTCCCACGGTGACCTGATTATATACTAGTTCAGTAGAGAAAAGTTGTACGACATGCCACGTGTCACTATTTCTACCTTTGGCTCTGAAAAAATATATATACAAGAAACTAGAGTCTGACCTCTTTCTATACCTTTTTACGAAATTTCAATCCGATGCTCAGAGAGAAAGTTATGATGATTTTCCCAAAGTCACCTGTTTGGAATGTAATTCAGGAGTCTACAAAAAGACCAACTTCCTCAGATCATATCTCCGCAAATATAGCGCGAAAAGCAATGAAATTTGGACCTGAGATTCAATGTCGTTTCTTCTCAAATGGGTTTTTTTTCAGCTTCTGAAACATCACATAAAAAACGTTATAGCGAAAATTCCACGATGACCTGTTTGGAGCAGCGAAACCCTACAATTCAAAGCTCTGATACGAAATTTTATGAAACCAGCTCAAGAAAAAGATAGAAAAGATAGATCAACACCTTAGAATTCCTCTTTGAGGGGCAACCTCCTTTACATTACATAAATGAGCAATTCTTGGATGATACAAATGAAAATACCTTCTTTCTATATATAAGAGTCTAAGGGGTCATAATATAATCAGAGTCGACATAACAATAATAATGTAAGGTTATAATAATAACAATAGTGGGCTTCTATGGGGCACAATAGTAACAATATGGACACTACATGGGTACATCAATATAATAAGGGGGTTGTACTAATAAGAATAAGGGGTTACAGTAGTAATAGGGACCTAACAGCCTTGATGTATCCCACATCAACAAAATGAAACAAGTGTAATGAATTTAGAGACGGAATGTAACTGATGACACAAGGTTTAGGAATGGCGGTCATGAAAATGAAGGTTTATGAGTATTGCAAAGGATAAGTTTTACTGAGTGACTTCTCTTGAAAATGTCAGTGACACTAAATGAATTGGCAACATTGACCCAAAACCAAAGTGATGGATGGTATGATAGACCATAGGTATGATAACCACCAAGTAGATAACCCAACCCAAATAGTCACAGATATGAAGTGAAAGTGTCATGTTCAAGAGAGGCTTGCTACCATAAAGTGATTTATCCCTTTTTTCCCATTTTCCTCAGTCATTGTTGACTAGTACATCTTTATTTTTTAACAATCTTGAGGAGGATAACATATGCTTGTAGTATAATTCCACCCTTCATGTGAATCCATCGCTATATAATGTTTTAACGAGCCTAGCGAAGGAGAAACTCGGTCTTTTCATGATGGACAAGTTTGTCGCTATTTGATGTTTTAACGAATTTAACAACAATGAGAACTCGGTCCTTTTCATGTTTATAGAGTTTGAAAAGGGACAAAAAGAAAACTCCACAAGTACTTTTTTGTAAATTTGTCTCTCAAGTCCGAAAAAGCGTAATATAATACAAGAGACAACCTATTGACCATGTTTGATCAACGTATACCTTTTTCGTAAGTAATCTATCTCAATCCAGAAAAGGTTTAAACTTATACTGAGTAGATGTCGTTTCCAATCCGTTTATGAACTGAAAAGGACAAGCGCTCGACAATCTTTTCATATTTCAAGAGTCTGAAAAGAGCTTAAAGAGGAATCCACTTAGAGGAACGAGTGGTGTCTAGGATAGCAACTGGTTCTAGTGATGTTGGAACTTTTCAAAACATGTTGATTTATGTGAAGAGGCTCGCTATTAAGACCACTGATTGCAACTGTTCCTTAAAAAGGGTAAAACAACCAAGTGAAAGCATATGATCAGCCAAGTAGATAGTGACGATGGAAGTAGAAAAACCAAGGCTCATTTGATGAAATAGGCTGATAGAATGGAAATCACGAGGGTTAAAATGGATATGGGTTCATATTTACACAAGATTGAACCAAAAAACTATGCTTGAGATTGGTTTACATGCCCCCAACATGATGACTCGATTCTAGGTGCATGCCCCCCAAGCTTCATTACATTCACCTAAGTAGAATACTCATGGCTATCAGGTGGATGGAATGAAGGTTCATTTACGAGATCAAGTGAAAGACTCGACTGGGATTTTAAGAGATCTAATCAAAGACTTGAATTGGAAATTTTCTCTAGGGGACCTTGTTTCATTTTTTTAACGAGCTTGACACAAGACAAGGAACTATGCTCAGATTCCCTGTTTCATTTTTTAATGAGCTTGACACAAGACAAGGAACTATGCTCCAGGGACCTGTTTGATTTTTAATGAGGTTGACACAGTAAAAGAACTATCCTCATATTCCTTGTTTCATTTTTTAACGAGCTTGAAACAAGAGAAGGAACTATGCTCATGGACCTATTTCATTTTTTAATGAGGTTGACACAGTAAAGAAACTATCCTTGTATTCCTTGTTTCATTTTTTAACAACGTTGACATAAGACAAGGAACTATGCTCGTGGACCTGTTTCATTTTTTAATGAGGTTGAGACAGTAAAAGAACTATCCTCATATCCCTTGTTTCATTTTGTAACGAGGTTGACACAAGACAAGGAACTATCCTCATACCCTTTGTTTCATTTTTTAATGAGGTTGGCACAAGACAAGGAACTATCCTCATACCAGTTGTTTCATTTTTTAACAAGGTTGACACAAGACAAGGAACTATCCTCATACCCTTTGTTTCATTTTTTAACGAGTTTGAAACAAGACCAAGAATTAACCTCATGATTCCTTGATCACGACCCATAAGAGGTCATGACTTCCAAGAGGTTCTCATCAGATGGGAGAACAATGCTCTGGAAGAGATACGTAGCAAGGAATCCATTAGAGAGATCTGGTTCTAATGCCCCCAGTACATAATGCACAACATCACGGAATTGAGCATCAGTTGATGTAGGCATGGAATGGGTTACCGCATAATTGACCCATGGCGAGGAAGATACCATTGGGACAAAAGGACCACTTAGGGAAGATGGTTGATTGGAAGCCATATTTGGACCGGGAAATGAAAGATAGTCAACGGTGACAATTCTGCCTTCATGCGGGAAAAACATCACTTGAAAGAGTGTTGAAACAATAGCTCCCATGTCATAAACATAATCGCACCCAAGAAGTAAATTGTAATATAAAGGGCCTAGGACTACCATCACATTGAGATAAACAATTTTTCTTCCCAAAGTAATAGGCAACTGAGGAACTATCCCCAATGGTTGATTGGTTCCTCTATTTAAATCCAACAAATTCTGGGTGACAGGCGCAAGTGGCAGCGAACCGAGCACTTTCCATGCAGTGGAGGAAAGGATTCTCACTTATGCACCTTCATCTATAATAGTGCTAGGTATAATCATATTACAAACCTGTACTATGATCTAGAAAGGCACATAAGAAGGAAGACAACATCTTGCCAGTTGATTCCAATCAAAGGAAGTGGCCAAAATATTTGGAGGGGGTACCGTAATAATGGGAGAATTACCCCCTTGAGTTATGAGAACGAGAGGATTTTCCTCTTGTCTTTATGGAACAAGAGGGTTGCCTCCAAGCTCATTGGAATCTAAAGAAATGAAAAGAACCTAAGTGGTATCATACTCACTCTCTACGTGAAAGGTACGACTAACTGAAGGTGAGATCAGGTCAACTATTTCCTCGACCTATGATTGGTCAGGTATAGACTCATGGGATTCACATTCAGAGAGAGTGGGTTTAACCAACGGTTGATTTGAGTCAGTCACTTCATCAACTAGTGAAGGATTAAGGGAGAGTCTCCTGTAACCAGATGGAAGTCGCTGCGAAGAAGTAGGATAGTTATCCAACACTTTTTGGGCTTCATCCAGATGGGGACAAACGTGAATGGGGTGATTCCCTTCACATAACCTATAGGGAAACTTAACTTTACCCTTCTTTCCATGAACTTTACTACCACTATTTGATGGTGTGTCACCAGCATGATCTCCAAAAGTTGATGACACAGGATGATGTGAACGAGAAGACCATTCTTCTAATATCTAAGGAATACCAGAACAATCTCTGGTTTGGTGTGCTTCATTTTTCCCACCAAGGGAAAATAGGCATTATTGATCAATTAGCTTTCTTTTCCTCTGATTTTGCAATAAGTAATGTGCCTTATGTTGGGAAAACCAACATCCCTTACATCAAGCCTTTTCAAGGATCCTGCCTTGATGGGAACTTTTTCGCTCCCTCCTCCCTCCAACATTGCCTCAATTAACATAATATAATCTACTTATAACCAATGGATTATTCCTCTTCCTGACTAGATCGGTGATTTTGGTGATGCCATGCCACTTAGCCCAGTTGAGAAAGCTTATCAAACTATCCTTTTGGCTTATGCAGGTGCCTCCACATCTCATGATCAATTGATATTTTCCCTAGACTCGTATCTACAAACTCCTTGGCTTGGTTCTTCTAATTATGAATATCCTTTGAACAAGATGTTCATGACTGATGAAAGCATTATTGAATTCATGTCTCTATAAGAAACCCCTTGGAATGATATTCATCATCATTCCTCTTTTCTTCCTAGCCCTCGGTCAATTCCTACTTGTCTAGGTATTTTACTTTTTCTTGAAACAACTACCTCGTTTCAAAAACCTATCTTGGTTCATGAAGTGTTGTCTAAAGGTAACTTACGCAAAATTTCAGCAACCATTCCCATTGCCATCTTGGTTAAACCTAGGGTTTTCGAAAATATTCACATAGGGGCTACTTGTTCTCCTGATGACATTAGAATTTACACAACCTTGTTTAAACAATTTTGTGATGTCTTTGCCTGGTCTTACGAAGAGATGCCTAGAATTGATCCTAGTATCATGGTACATGAGATTCCTACGAGTAAAACAAGAAACCATACGAGTTTGTGTTGACTATCGAGATATCAACCAAGCCTATCCTAAGGAAAATTATCATACTCCCTTCATTGACTAGATAATCAATGAATGTGTCGGGAGTGAACTTTTCTCCTTTATGGATGGATTCTCGGGATATAATCGAATTAATATTCTTCAAAAATGCCTTTATTTGTCCTTGGGGGACTTTCGCCTACAAAAAGATTCCTTTTGGCTTGAAAAACACTGGTGAAACCTTCCAACGAGCTATGTTCTATGCCTTCCACAATATTAAACATATTGTTCAGCCATATCTTGACTATTTACGTACACATTCGCTTAAACGTCAAGACAATCCAACTCATCTTCAGGCGATTTTTCTTTGTTGTTGACGCTACAATATTCGATTGAATCCTCATAAGTGTGTCTTTTGCATGGAATCAGGTTGTCTCTTAGGCTTCAGAGTCTCTGAAGAGGGCATCCGCATTGATCCTCTCAAGGTGGAAGCATGGTAAAGCAAACTTTCTTCGTCATTTCGTCCCTAATTATGTCGAGCTTACCAAGGGTTTTACTCACCTTATGAAGAAATGATTCTCATTCATTTGGGATGACATTACTTAGAATTCATTTGATGTTTTGAAGTTTGCCCTCATTAGCGCACCTTTGTTGCATCCTCTAAATTATCATCGTGATTATCTCCTACACTTGGATGCCACTAACAATACCATTGGTATGGTGTTGGTTCAGGATGGTGATGATGAAAATGAGCATGTTATATATTACTTGAGTCATAAAAATGTTGATGCTGAGACTCGATATGCTCATGTAGAAAAGTTGGCTTTGGCTACAATTCATGTTGTCCAACGTTTTCGTCACTATATTCTTTTGCACAAAACTGTAGTGGCATTTAATTGCAACCCCGTGACCTACATTTTGTCTCGTTATTTTCTTGGGGGTAAATACTCCAAATGAATTGTTATCCTGCAGTAGTTTGACTTAGAATTCACCAAAGCTAAGTTGAAGAAATCACTCATTTTTTTTTAGTTAATTTGTGACCTTCCGTCTGCAAACAAGACTGTTGAATCTGATTATCTTATTCATGACAATTCTCTCTTTATTATTAGCACCCATGATCCATGGTATGGAGATATCATCATATGTGTCCAAACTCATACTTTTCAATCAGATTTATCTCGCTTAGAGCCACACCGAATCCAGTACCAGTCCCAAACCTACTGCATTATTGGGGATACATTATACCAACTTGGCGTAGATTCAGTCCTTCAATGGTGTCTAACGCATGAGGAAGTTGAGAAAGCTTTGCATGACTGCCACTCTAGAGCTTGTGGGGAGCATATTTTAGGATATGCTACCACTCAAAATATCCTTCACACTAGTTATTTTTGGCCATCTATTTTCAAATATTGCATATTCGCAGTGCAAAAATGGCATGCTTGCAAAAATTTACAACCAAAAGTTGTGAACCCCACAGGCTCCTTTACACCCAGTTATCACCATTGGCCCATTTTCCAAATGGGGCATTGATTTTATGACATGTAACCTTCACTCGGTTGGGGGGCATGGATACATCATCATTGTTGTTGATTATTTTACAAAATGGGCCAAGGCGATTCCTACCTACTCTAGCGAGGGTGAAACTACGGCTTTGCTTTTATTCAACCATGTCATAGCTTGGTTTGGTATACCACAAGCCATAGTCACAAACCATGGCTCCCATTTCTGAAATCACATGATGACAGAACTCACTGCTTAGTTGGTCTTACATCATGATAGCTCAACTCTTTACTACCCATGAGCCAATGGCCAAGTTAAGGATGTTAACAAAGTTTTGGTTACAATGCTTCAGGAAACCATTGGGATGCACAAAAAGAATTGACATCTCATGCTCGTCATTATGGGCATATTGAACTATTGCCAAGATGGTGACTGGATTCACATCTTTTCAAATGGTTTATGGTCTGGAAGCCACCTTACCTATCAAATATGAAATCTCATCTTTAAAACTAGTTGTCGAATTACTTATTGGTACTTCACCTAAGGAAGAGTGGTTACATTATTTAGAACTTCTTGACAAGACTCGTTGAATTGTTGCATTAGTAATTTGAGTCTCAGCAAAAACGAGTTGAAATTCAATATGACAAAATTGTGACCCCTCATGCATATGCAGAAGGTGACTTAGTCATGTTATATGATCAAGCTAATGATAGATTAGGAGCATAAATTTGAGCCTATGTGGCATACATCCTACATTGTTAAGTGTGTATTGCAAAAGGGTGCATATGAGTTAGTTGAATATGATGGAAATCATTTGTCTAAGCCCTGTAATGGGCTCTACCTCAAAAACTATTATGACAAGATTTTGCATAGATACCTTGTATGTTAGTGTGTTTTTCATTAGTGTGTTGCTTTTGGTGTGAATGTTTGCATTTTTACGAACATGTTTTCCCTGCTTATTGCGTGTTCCACCTTGTTTGCAGATGTTGACGAACCTTCTTCCTCATATAGGTTTTTTTTATGCCGCTTATCGTAGAACATGGAATCTCTCTTCTGCTGCATGGGCACTCTATGCTCCTGATGGTGAGTTAGTGAGTTTACAGGGCATATGTCTAGGTTGTACAACTCAATATTTCCGAATATAGTGTAGTTATCGAACTATTGTGGAAAGAAATTTCCCTTGGTAATAGGGTTTTAGTTATTAAAATTGACTTGTAACTCATTGTATTACAGTTAAATGGACATTATTTCGTTAGAAACCCTAATATTCTAAGGATGTATTTATGTGTTCATTTCTTTGAAATAAATTTTGATTACATTACTTATCAACATATTCCAAGACACCTAAATGCATTAACAAATACATTGGAAAATCATGTATTAGATAGACATCTGTGACGTATGTAAAACAAAAACCATCAAATAGTAGGAATAGTAAACATAACAGGTAAATCATGTATATATATAGAGAGAGAGAGAGTTTGAAAAATGTATGTTACATCAAAATATCAAAATCTGTGTTCTGACACACATGGCTTCTCGAGCCTACATAAGTGCCAAAAACTGAAAACTAGAGATGGATATCCTCCAACATGGTGCTCATGGTAGTACAAAAGAGCTCTAATGACTTGGTTCAATAATCGACGTAGTCTGGCTAGCACTTCTATAGTATGCCTATGATATCATAGTGACACCTCATCAATAGACACATACTCTAAAATGCCTCTTATCAAGGCTTCCAGGTTGTGTTCCACCTCTATTATTGAGTAAATTCCCTCCTTATAAGTTGCATCCTTAATCTATCGTGCCAACCTCCTATTTATCGGAGAAAACCCTGGAGGTATGTCTAGTCCAACATCTGCAATTAATCATAAGTTTCAAATCTCAATTCACATAAAAAAAAACATCAAAAATTTTGAAAAACTTAAAAAATGGTTTTTTACCAACATCATTCCATTGTGTACCAAGTGGAAGTGGAAGGTCGGGATCTCCACGTAAATTTGTACTGGCATACGTCTAATCATCTACCATGATTAGCTGCTAACACATCCATCCAAAGAATGATGGAGGAAAAGATGTTTGTTTACCACCTCCATGATGAGGCATTAGCTCACCCCACCTCAGCAACCATGGATCCCTGGGCCCTGGAGCCTCCACCTCTATCCAATGATATCTGAATAATGGTACACATTCTAAGAATAATGTCACCGAGATATATCCATATCCAAATTGTTTCACCTTCCCTGTCTCACATTTTATGAGTTGGTCCTTCATGATGACCAACAATCCTTCACACCAATTAAAAATTGTGGGACTTAGACAATTTATGGCATACTGGAAAAGAGATTTAATTGCTTCATGCAAGGCCTAAGCTCCTATTATTCGAGCCATGGTATGGAGAATTGTTCTTAGCGGGAGATTGGTGATAGTTTTTATGTCTATCTTCCCACTCTTAGTTTTTCAAGAGCCTGGGAAATGTCTCGTGATCAACATATTTGTACTCTCCCCTCCAGTATGAGGACCGGACAGCTAAATTTGTTGTCCCCTTCTGGACGAACCCATAATGAAAAATATTTATACGATATCTTTCTCAAGTTCTTGGTCCCAAATAATAAACAGTTGGCGGTTTACAACCCACCAACCGACCCAATGCTATAGCAATTCAATCTCGGTCCTAATCCCAGGAATATGGAAGAATTTCAGTAACCCACATGCTCGAAGGGTCGCTATGAAATTTGGGTCTTGGGCTACTTGATAATCTGTTGCTTCATTCCCTCTCTCCTTCCATTCGGTCACCATTTTTTACTTATTACCCTGTGGAACATCCAGAAACCAAGATTTTATGAGCTTTTATGGAAATAAATTGGGAAACAATCATTAAACATGGAGGATATTTTGAAAACATTATGGCTCTGCACCAGCGCATCTATTTCCCTATTTTTCCATGCTTCCAGCGTGCTAACACAATTGAGCTTAGGGTGAGTAGCGCAGGTCCGATGGGTAAAACCCACATTGATCACCCTCAATATAATTTTTTTACCAGTCCTCCTTACCATCCATTATATGGATGAAAACACTTAAAATCACAACTAAAATGTAGAGGAAGGACATATCTCTTACCTACAGCAAATGAATCATCAAACGATGTCCTGGATTGGTCGCACTCTTCACCCGAAGATGGGGGAAAATTGGTGTAAAAAGTGCTCTCCAACTTACCAAATATCAAATGGTAAAAGTGTTTTTACTTTTTGATTTTTTACAAGTTTTTTTAGATACTTTTACCATTTAGGGCACATTTTTCTTATATTTTAATATTTTTTCTCGAAAATTGATAATGGGTGTTCACTTGTGAAATGACAGGTCATGGATAAATGGTTACATTTATTAATTCTGACTGAATCAACAAGTTTTATTTTATCACTTTTTCAAACTTGTCAAAAATAAACGAAAAAAGGAACCCCCTGGAGTCATCTTTCAGCTCTTTTCTAACTCTTGTAATATGAAAAGATTGTCAAGTACTTTTCGTTTCAAACTAGTTAAAGTAAATGATATGACATCTACTCAGTATAAGTTTAACCCTTTTCTGGACTGAGATAGACTATTGTATGAAAAAGGAATACCTTAGTCACACATGGCTAAGAGGTTCTCTTGGATATTGTTTTCTACCTTTTTGGATTCAAGAGACTATTTATGAAAAGGGACCTTTGGAGTTTCCTTTTTGATTCTTTTTCAAACTCTCTAAACATGAAAAAGATATCGAGTTACCCCTCCGTTGGACTCATAAAACTTAAATGACGTAGGAATTGTCACCATGACAAGACTAAGTTTCTCCTTCCTAGGACTCGCTAAAATCATTAGGATGGATTCATCCGAAAGATGAACTTATATGACAAGCATATATTATCCTCTTTAAGTTTGTGATAAAAAATAATGAGGTACTTTCCAAAAATAGTGAGGAAAAATGAAAGTGAACACATCTTGTATTTTGTGTAAAGGCAGCATGTCGCTCTTGAACATGACACTTATCTGTCACTCATGTTTGGTTTGGGTTATCCTCACTTCATCACTTTTCTTCATGGGTTTTGGGAATCCATTTTCCTTTCATCTGATTTTACCATATTGTCATCATAACCTCTTATCCTATTTCGAGTCAAATGTTGCCAAACTCCTGAGTCATGTCACCGACATGTTCAAGAGAAGTCCCATCTGCAATTTTTATCACCTATACCTTGTATAACCTTTCTACAACAATCTTGAATCACTCTTACCTACTCTGTTATATCTTTTGTTTCATTTCAATGATGTGGGATGCATTATGGCCCTCCTTCCACGGATCAATTCCTGTCGACTTCAACTCATTATCTAGGAAAATGATCTAGAAACTCCCTTTTAGTACCTTGGATCTTGGATGCCTCAATGCCAAGTTCTTCACATTTGATGATAGGTTCACATCATTGGCCTTTGATCGAATGATTATGCAGGTGTTCAACTTTAGCTTCGTTGCTCACACTCGTGGATTGTGTTGTCGTACCTTGAGAGCCATTGTCATTATTGGTGGTTTCTCTTGTGCCTTTTAACGATTTACATCATTGACCGAGAATCAGGTGGTTTTCTATCATGTTCAACCCTGGAACATTTATTCACATGGTAGAAATTGTACATTTATTGAATCGAGATGAAGATGAAGACCCTAGGTTTCATCTAATAAATCCAGGTTGCGTGGAGTTATGAGTTATTCATGATTGTACACATGATTCACTCTATAATGATGGTTGTGACCATACCATGGGTCCATATATATGATCCTTTTTATTCGAATGGTTGCATCCATGTCGTGGATCCTTACACATTATCCTTTCCATTTGGATGGCTACGTCTATGTTGTGGATCCTTACACATGATCCCTTCTATTTGGATGGTTGCATCCATGTCGGGGATTCATGTATTATTATATGCTCATTCAGAGATGTATTTTTGGCATATTTAGATCAAAGGTGTCAAATATATATATATATATTGCATCATGTTTGATTTGTAGGTCCCTTGATGGTGTTTCTCTGGGTCCTTGCCTTGACTTGTAATTAATTGCACCCATCACTCCCTGTTTTTCCTTCATACTTTAGGGGAAATTTGTTACACAGTATTTTTTCGTACTTCCCGTCCCGTATCCTCAAGTGTCAAAATGATGAAAGCTTTCAGTATACTCACCATGAAACACATATATTAAAATCCTTGAAGAAGAGAATAAAAGCTACCCTACAAAAATTCTAGAGAAATGTTCCTGAAACCCTTGTTTTCATGATCAGTGTGCTTTGCACTACTATTAGCCCATGTTGATGGCTTGTTGCAGCATATTGACCTCGTGCTACTAGTGTGTTGAACCTCTTATGGCAATTTTTCCTAAAGTAGAGGAGAAGCTTCTCTTACTAGAAGCCTCGTGAACCTCGAGCTAGATGTTGTTGAATGAAGATATGGTCGAGTTATCCCATTTTGAGTCATTGATCCTACCTTTAGGGATCTTCCCATGATATGTGGACCTTCCTCCCTATTTTATGGATCCCCGACTCTCTCTTCTTTCTGATAAATCAAGATCCTTCTATCCCTAAATGGATGGCCATTGCTTGGTTGCATTCCTATGCTCAAACTATGCCTAAATGATGCCCATCTAACTAAGGAGAAGGAGTGCTTGAATGGTCTTGACTTGGACTTGGAAATCCACCACAAAGGAGGATTCCAACATTAAGGCACCTATGGTTGTATTCTTCCCTCATTTCTATTAATAAATACATCTGGTTTTTACTTTCCATAAATGTATAAATCATTATTCATTTAGCATGATGCTCCTTGATCTATCGTGTAGTTTATGTTAGAGTGAACTATGCTATCTATGATTTTGTCTCCCTTGTTTGATATTCCTTGTAGGTACTCGTTTTGACGGAGTAAAGAGGATTGAACCTAGAAGTGAGAAGGTCGAGAACGACATCAAGAAGCACTTAGCATCAAAGTGGCGTAGGTTATATGTATTACTTTGTATTTTCCAACATAAACTAGGAAATCATGCACTTGTTTGTCTGGTTTGTTGCTGGATCCTCTCATAGGACTAGAGATATCACTTCTATCCACATAAGGGATTGTCTTGAAAATAGACAGAAGCTATAAAGCTTTGTAGATCTTTCTCTTCCTCATCTTAGCATGAAGTCATGCTATTCAAACATGTTTTTTAGCTTCCAATAGGTAGAGCACACTTCTTGAGCTTGAAGCTCGATCAACCTCAAAAATTGTGCCCTGTTTGATCAAGTTTTCATCAAGAGTGCACTTCTTCACCACGAAGGACAACACCCTCTCTTGAGCGCATGAGCACATCATGAAGGCATGAACTATCTCCATTCAACCCTTTGGCATGTGATAGTGCGCCCTCCTTTGCCTTGAGCACATGTGCGCATTTTGAAGGCCTGAAGCCTTGTTAACCTCCTCCTCCGTCCCTTCGAAGTGCGACAATGCATCCTCCTCATCTCCTTTCACACATGGGCGCATAGGGAAGACCTAAAGGCCCCTTTTTCCATCCCATTGACCCTTTAGGGTGCGACAGTGCGCACTAGTTGATTTATTTCCTTTTCTTTAGCACATGAGTGCACTGCAAAGCCTCGAATGACCATGCATGTCCCCTTCTTGCTTTGAAAGTGTGCCCTCGTAGTTTGCATGCCTATTTTCTCATGCATGCAAGTTATTTTATGTTGTCATTCATAGTTTTTCATGATCTATCATTTGTGATGCCTCTTTGCATGTGATTTACAAGTATTGTTGCATAGTTAGATTGTTTTAAGCTAATATTGTCATTATGAGTATGTTGCCCCAAACAGGTGTTCGTGTTACAAGTATTACCACTTTTTCATCATCTGTTGGAGACATGACGCCTCATAAAGTGACATACAAAGAATATTCAGAAGCAAGCATTGATGAACCTATGGAAGTTACAAGGCCTAAAATTCCTATATACACATATAATCAGTGTTTTATTGAAAAGGATAAATAGGTCAAATGGAGAAAAATATACAACACATTCATGTAGGAGAAATTTCCCGAAGACTTAGAATATTTGGATGCATATATCAACATAATGAAGTCCATGATGCATAGGATCACACAGATTCCCAGCCATGCCATGTGCAGAAGTAATTGAATGGATCATTACGCATATGGATGATTCTCACATTGTGCTACGCGGTGAGAGTGATTGTCAACTCGACACCTATTTTGGTGAATACATGCAAACATATTATAATATTATCAAGCCCAATGAATATGAAAATGACAGCTTCTACACAAGATGGGAAACCCTTGACACTACTGATGTTATCAAAACATGGTGTCAAGAGCCTACCAAGTTTGTCCATCGCCCATCTATATTTTATCCAACAAATATTCTTAGATATGTCTATTAGTACCTAGTAGCCATGTATTGTCGGTTATATGGGCTTAACAACACTGAGGTGTTCCAAGAGAATTGGATATACATGATCAATATAGTAGTTACCCATGGGGGAGTTTTCAATTGGGTGAATATCCTATCATTTGAGTTACTATGTCAAGTTGGGTAGGAAAAAGCATCTTTACAGGTGAACTAGGCCCTATAATTCTACATGTTTGCATTTCTCTTAGATGGAATATATGCACAATATTTGTTCCTGGGCATGAAATGTAACTAGACTCCTAAGAAGTTCTCATTTTACATATACTACAGAGTGTTATCAAAAATAGGCTTCAGAGTAGTATATGAAAAATTAGTTGAACACTTCTTTGTAGTCATCTTTCACGTGAGTTTTTAGATCGATCCTCCTTGCATGACCGATTAAGTAAACGAGTCACTTTGAGATATCGCAGACTGGTTTGAAATTCGAGAGGGTACATACATCAATTTATTTGGTTGTCAGATATCCCCTCATCTTATGTCATGATATGTGACCAACAAAGTGGTCATGTAAGAAGTTTCCAATCAGCTCGATAAGGGATTGTCAGGAATTCACCACAGGAGGAAGAAAGCCCCTTGGTCTATCTTTCCATTGAGGATTAGATTGTATGAATTAAAGAGTGACAAGGTGATGTTAGTAGAGATACAGGAGATGGACCTACATTTCTCCACTAAAGACTTCCATGGGTATTATCTTATCAGAATTTTCAAGCAACATTGTCAAAGGATTAGTCACAGTATGGGGTACTTATCAATGTCCACAACAAAATAAGAGATGAAAAAGAATCGGTACAATGCCAACATGAAGACACATCCACTAATGGAGACAAGTTCACCCCGCGATCCACCAGCTCAAGACTTGCAAGTGCAGGAGGAGGAGGAGATAACCCCTCAAGAAAGGAAACTAAATGCCAAGAAAAGAATCAGATATTCTTCGATGTGCAAGAGAACAAGAAATAGAAATTTGATCCCTTAAACTTAGGAGATATCCTAGAAGATTGGGTGAGAGGAGAAGTAGAAGAAGAAGAGAGGAAGAGTCAGTAGGATGAGTTGCTAGAGAAGCAACAAGCATAAGAAGAATAGAAGAGGAGGATACAAGAAGAGCAATAGAGGCGGTACCAGGAGGAAAAGAAGCACAAAGATTTGAAGAAGAATAGTTGACTCAAGAGCTAGAAGAGGAGTAGTTTGAGGAAGAAGATACCATGAAACCAATGGAAGAAGAACTGAATACTACAGGAGAACATCCTCACACAGGCAATCATCTTTCATTTGGAGAGATGGGGATCACACCTTCACCAACAAATAAAATCATGGATGTATGCATTGTAACACTCGATTAGCTGAAGAATAGAATCATGCAACAAAGGCATAGATATTTCTCAAAGGATCCTCATAATCCAATCTCAATGTCTACAAAGAAGGTGATAATTTCCAACACTAAAATAAATCTGAGGGTAGTCATGGCAACAAATGTTGCATTTGCTACAGTGGCATGGAATAACTCTAAGTACTTGTTGAAAGATGATGCTAGGTTAAGAAGAGAACATTTTGTGGTGAAGCAATAGGCAGATGTCTTGCAGCAGAGAACCAGTGGTTGTCATCACAAGACTTAAACACCGCAGAATGGTAGACAACCATTCAAGAAGAGTTGGGGCCAACAGAGGATACCATGGTGTGACTATATGATCAGATGATACTTATATAGCAAGTCACAGCTCCTCTCATTGGAATTCATAAGAACACACAGGATATAGTGAAACTCCTGAAGATAGGAAACATAGCAATTGACCAGATGTAGGAGTGGACTGCCGAATATCCAGATGCTCCATGATATTTGGAAAAGAGGGATAAAATTTCCACAAAAATAAACAGGTTTCAGTTGAGACTCCACTTACAAAATTACTCGCATCTTGGAACACAATTAGTTAGCACTATGGTTGTGTATAATCAACTGCATAATGGGTTTGAGTATCTAACACAAAAACACAGGATTCACACCATCAATTATCTTGAAGCAATCTGAGGCATAGAAGTCATCTTCCATGAGATCGGGGAATATATTGACCAAATCAAGCAAGAAATGGAATGCAAAGGCTTAGAGGTAACCAAAGACACTATTCAGTAGTATGTCGTTGCACCAGTCAAGGCACGCATGAAGCTCTCATTGTTGTGGAATAATGTACAGTCACTATCCAAGAACATATTGATGGAGAATTGGAGGTGAAGATGCACTACAAAGGGGACTTTCAAATTTAGGTTAAAGCCATCACAATGGAGTTCAAAGCATGAAACACTTACATTACAAGTGAACTCCATGAGGAAGAAAAATATTTATCCATTTGATGATTTTTGTCCCATTGTCAGTTTTTTCTTCTTAGGCCACTGTCTCATTTGTAAATTGTCTTATGTAATAAATGTTATGTAATGAAGCATAAAGGACACATGTGGAATGTGAAAAGCCACACATTAGTATGTAACGAGTCATGTTTAGAATATGAATAGTCATAGGAGTCAAAGATTCATGAGGAAGATCAAAGGTCATTGTCAATTGTTATAAATAGCTCCTCATAACTCAAGAAAAGGGCTTTTGTAAGGCTTTAGATTCTAGAGGTCTTGCCTTGCCTTCTCTTGTAATACATAAGAGATAGATCATTCATTAGAGAAGAGAGTTATGGCTCTATGTTCCACTATTGGATACAATGTTTCATTCATATAAAAGTGTACTTGGGATCTTACACTTTTAATCAGATTCTTAATGGTTCGAAAGTTCTTCATACATGTATTCTTAATGGTTCGAAATTCCTTTATTTATGTTTATGGTATATGTTGCTTTATCTACATACTAAGTTAGTGAACTAATTAGATATGGCTATTATTGAATGAATGTTGTTATGCTTTAACACTTGTTGTTTACTATGAGGACTAATTTGTAGGTATTCAACAAGTCTTTCTCTTTATTCCCATGTCCCCCTTCAGGATAATACTATTACTTTTCTAACCGGTGGCTCGTTTCCCTCACTTGTCGTGGAAGTCTCCCTCGTACACATTACACTGGATGTCTTGCAAAACTCACATTATTGTTGTCCCATAGTAGAGTGTGTTCTCTTGTGTTGGTTGGTATCCAAGACATATCTTTAAATCATTCCAATGGTAGTTGGACCATATGACCAGATGGGACTCCTACACCAAATGGTGTGAGGTCTAATTTGAACTTCATATCGGGGAGATCCCCTTACAATGTTGGTGGCATCCAACACTATCAACAGAAGGATAATAAATTATCACCCAAGTATTATGTTCCTTACAAGGTGTTGCAAAAGATTGGTATTATGGCATACAAACTGGACTTTCCCGCATCTTCCTGAGTACACCAATTTTCCATGTTTCATTCTTAAAGTAGGTTGTTGGTGACAAGGTCCCAGTTCAACCAATATTGTTAGAACTTTACGAGGAAGGAAAAATCATATTCGAACCTAAAGTAGTCATGGAAACAAGAACCCAACAGCTACGAAATCGATCAATTTCAAAGTATCTCATGAAGTGGAAGAAATTACCCACTAAAGATTTTACATGGGAGGATGAGAATTTTATACAGAGCATCCAAAACTACTCAAGTGTTGAGAACAACACTTTTTTGAAGGACAGTGGCATGTTAGGTCCATATAATACTAATTGAGCCCCCATATTGTTATTGTTGCACCCAAAATAATCCCACTATTGTTATTGTGGCACCCTTACATTATTATTTTTATGTAGGCTCTGATTATATTGTGACTCCTTAGACTCCTATATATACAAATAAGGTCTTGTAATTTGTATCATCCAAGAATTGTTCATATATGCGATGTAAAGGACGCTGCCCCCTCGAAGAGGTTATTTCTCAAGTCATTGATCTATCTTTTCTTCTATTTTGTGAGTTGGTTGCTTTTAATTTATTTATTTTTAATAGGTAAATCTTGTACATTGGTAGTTGTGCAGACGAATCATGTGGTTGTTCAAAGGTGGTTGTCCCTGCCTCTACCACTATTTAATTAATTTTTGTTGCATAAATATTTTCGCAAAGTGGAAGTGAATGGTTGTGTGGAGTGCATAGAAAACTCCATACAATTAAACCAAAAATATCTCCAAACAAATCTCTCTACACAATGAAATGTTTCCACACAATGCTCTCTACACAGCAAAAGCTTTCTGCACAAAGCTCTTTGCACAAGCTTCAACAATAGTTTAGTTGACATGAAATGTTCTATGAAATTTTCAAGGGGTATTCTTTTGGCAATTGCGATAGTCTTAGAGATATCATTTGCAGTAGTAGTGTGGAGAAGTTGATTGTGTGAAGAAATGTGTTTTACCCTCACTCCCACACAACCATCCACTCATGTTGTGCAATTAAGTTTTTAATAATTTGAATATATAGTTTAAATTTGGATTGAGTTACAATTAAGTTTTTTAATAATTTGAACATATATTTGTATTCATGTTTTCGAATTTAAAAAGCAATTACATTTTTAATAATTTGAATATATAGTTTCATTTGTGTTTTTGAAATTAAAAAACATCATAAAGTAACAAATTTTCACATCAATCATAAGCATAATAAAAGATAAGATATTGTTTGCAGTAGTAGTATGGAGAATTTTATTGTGCAGAAAAATGTGTTTTCTCTGCACTCCCACACAACCGTTCACTCTATGTGCAATTAAGTTTTTAATCATTTTAATATATAGTTTAAAGTTGGATTGAGTTACAATTATGTTTTTAATAATTTGAATATATAGCTTTTTTTGTTTTCAAAATTAAAAAACAATAATGCTTTTAATAATTTGAATATATAATTTTATTTATGTTTTCAAAATTAAAAAGCATCATAAAGAAATGATTTCTCACATCAAGAATTGACATCCCTGTACACAGTGAAATTTTTCCACACAAAGCTCTCTACATAGTGAAATTTTTCCACGCAAAGCTCTTTGCACAAGCTTCAACAATAGTTTAATTAACATGAAATGTTCTATAAAATTTTCAAGGAGGGGTATGCTTTTAGCAATTGTGATAGTCTTAGATATATGGTTTGTAGTAGTAGTGTGAAGAAGTTGACTGTGAGGAGAAATATGTTTTCTCCTCGCTCCAACACAACCATTCACTCATGTTGTGCAATTAAGTTTTTAATAATTGAGTATATAGTTTTATTTATGTTTAAAAAAAATAGTAATTTGAAGCGAACAAAGTTCCTTCTACAAATTAATAATTCCAGAAAACATGGAATATGAAGTTATCCATTGAGGATATAAATATTATATTAAATATATGAATAAGAATGAGAATGAATGATTTACAAATGAGAATGAGAGGCTTGTTTATATACCAAGCAAGTGTCTCTTCATGAAGAGTCATGTCTTATTAGACATGCCTCTTCAACCTAATTACTAGCTTAACTAACTATTATTTATGATTATTATCTTTTACATTATACTTATATTATTTATATATTTTATTCGTTACATTTCCTTTCTCCTCAAAAAACTTTGTCCTCAAAACTTGTCGATGAAAAAGGCTTGATCTCCTTTTCTGCTTCGAAATTCTTTCTGTCTCGGAATAGTCATCTTCATTGATACAAGCTGATATGATCTTCTTAGTGACAAACAAAATTGTCGCACTGAAAAGGGATCAGACCATCCCAGATTAATCTTTTGTATAGTATTCTGATCACTAGAATTTTGTAACAACTTGTTAGCATAAGACTGGATTGAGGTCACATCACTATTATTTGGAACATCAGTTTGTTGTTTCAGTTCTGAATGGTTCAGATATGTAGCATGGTTGATTCGTCTATTTTCATGATTCGGATGTCGATATAAAGTTTTGAGATTTTCTTCTAGCGAAGATGTTGTTGAATTGGTTATGGAACATTCACTTGGGATATCTATTATCTGAACTGCAACATCTACGCATGTCATTTCTTTAACTGACATGTCTTCTTGAGTTGTCATATTCACTGGATCGGTATTTGTTTCCTTATTTTCAACTTGAACTATTGTGACTGGAGATTTTGATACTTCTTCTTGAGTGACTTATTCCAACTTATCTTTTAATGCTTTCTTATCCTCCTTAAGTTTCTTAGTTTGATTGAGCAGACTTTGATTATGGTTTCTCAGACATAAAAGTTCTTTGGTTTTTGATTCATCAACCTTATTTTTAGTGTAATTTTTTCAACTTTTAGATCTATGATTTGTTCTAATAAATTTTTATTAAGGTTCTTTAAACGTAAATTTTCCTCTTCTTGTTCTAATAAATGTTGCTTGAGTTCTTTCTTTGAGACTTTAGTCTTCTTCACTTGTGCTAGTAATTTTTCGACGTGGTCCTTGAGACGAGAAATTTCTTCGTCATTTTCCATTATTTCTTTGTAATGTATATCCACAAGGTTTTTATGTTTGCATTCTAACACTTCCTTGCTTTATTGAATTTTGGCTATTTTGTCATTCTCTTGATCTTTTAGCTGCACTTTCTCGGTTTGGTAGAAGCGATGATGGGCTTTCAACTTGCAACGTGGATTATGTTTTCTTCATTTCCTTATGTCTTGCCATTAATTCTCTCATTTTTCTTGCTATTAATTATTTATTAGCATCACTTAGAAGTTCGACTAAGGTAAAAGTTTTGTAACATTTTGTGTAAACAACATTTTGATTTCTGAATGATTATTGACAATTAGGGTATCCTTTTGAACACAAAGGACATAGTGCAAAGAAACCATTGTTCTTTGTGGAT
>APFE030742528.1:93796-110096 GCA_000404065.3 Pinus taeda | reverse complement strand
CCATGGCATAGCAATACCACGTACTCAAGATGACACTTTCTATTAATAAAATAAAAAGCTACATTGAGGATATGCACAAATGCATTCAATCCTGGAGATTAGTGTATGTGCTTTAAGCACTCATAGTAGTTAGGCTACAAAAAAAATTAATGGAGTAGTTGAAATAATTGCCAACCCATTATTTTATGAAGTGTTTGGGGCTTCTTTATCTAAATTTGAGCTCTCATAAACATGAGATCATTTTGTTCCACCTAAGCCTTGATTGTTGCTCTTGCCCTCGTGTTGGTTCTCATGGATTGAAACCACTATTGAGTTATTGGTTCTCATGGATTGAAACCACTACTAAGTTATTGGGAATCTTTGCATGTTTGTTCTGATCCTTTTACTTCTCTTCTCCCTCCTTTTGAGAACCTTGTTCATTTTGTGTCTCTGGATATTGTTGGGTCTCATCCATTTCTTCGACCTCATCATCTAAAGAAGGAAGGTCTGGGAATTTCCATCCTTTTAGCTTTTGCGGTCTTTTCTTTATCCTTTTATTTTCTTGTTTGCATGTGTTCTACAAGTGCCCTATGTGATGGAAAATCTGGCATCTAAAGGAAATTTTTTCAAAATCTAACCATTGTGTCCATTTGAAGTCTTGATGTGTTAGGTGAATACAATCAGGAAAGCCTTTTCTTAAATCCATCTCCACACATATGTGTGCAAAAGTGAAGATACATTTGGCCATTCTTGATCAATCCATCTTTAGGAACCTTCCCAAAGAGTTCCCAATGCCTTCTAGGTCTTGGTGGTGTCAAAAGGGAAGTGAAAGATTATGTAGTCTTACCCAAACCGACATCTTTGTAACCACCACTGAGTTGGTATCAAAACTAGGAAACCATGGGGTTACAAAGAGACCTGCCCTTCCCCAAAACCATGGTCCTTCATTTATGACATAATCAAAGTCTTTCTGGTTATCAAATTGAACCACAAAAAAAACTTTTGCACACAGATAAATATCACAATCTCTGGTCCAATTGAGGTAGATCCACTCATTTAGATATTTAGATTTGGGCTAGAAACCATTAAATCGACATATAATAGTTTTTGCTTTCAAATAGTGAAAATACCACTTACTTTTGGTAATTCTATGGACAGATTTGGGGCTTTCTCCATCTTCTCTATAATGTACGACCTGGGATTGTCAGGTTTGGGTTTTGTTTGTCTTGTGTGGCAGTGTTCCCTCTTAATGCATCCTTGAACGAGGTCAGACCCCTGCTAGCCGAAGATGATCCAGGTGGAAAGCTCACTCTTGGGGCACCACCTTGCAGTCATAAATTCAAGATTATGGAAGAATTCCTTTAAATACCATAATCTTTCATATGGACCACATCTTGTAGAACTTTTCCTGAAAAATTCAGAGTTTGTAATGAAGTGGGAATACCTGTGATATTTTGGGCACTCTGCTTCAGATCTATCACTAGATTCGTTCCCCAAACCCTTAGCAAGATCGATTTTCCTGTAATGGTTTTGATAAAATCTTATACAACTCCTCCGCATCTGGATTTGCGCCCTGTGATCTCCCTTCTACTTGCCTCACATTTGGATCTGGACCTAAGCAATAGATCTGGGTTTTTTTATGAGAGGAGGGGCTCTCTATCATGCAAGATGATTTGGATCCTTGATGCATGTAGGTATCCAGCCAAAAGCTCGAAATGTAGATCTGGAGCATATTTGATTTAGAGCTTGTCGATCTAATCCAACTTTTATCCAAATATAAGCTTGAAGCCTTACCTGGGTTAAGATCTGATAAAAGAGAACCCACCTTCATTCAATAAGACATGGATCTTCATCACTTATTTATGTTATACATTGTGTGTGAATCTGGCATGGAGCTCCTGGTATTGTCAACACCTTCTTCAGGATGAGGTTTTGGCAGACCCTGCTAGCAAAAGCTTTAGATAGAAACCATTGCCCATTTGCATTTTCAAAAGGAAGGAAAACTGCATAATACTTGTTGAACCTGACGCACCTCATTTCCTTTGAGCCAACAAGAGAATAGCGAATGGTAACGCAAACACCAGATTCATCTTCTTCAACCCACTCTTGTTCTTGATCTTGCTCCTATTCGCTTGAAATGCCACTACTCTAGAAGTCATTGGATCGATCCACATAACGAGAATAACTTGTTCTTGATGTGTGCAAACCTCTTGGAAGAAGGTTGGTGTTCTTAGAAATCTCCAAGGTTTGTTGAAAAAATATTAAATTGTTAAAAAATATCTTTAAATTTCAAAAAAAATATATCATATAACACATGTTGATATGACATTTTCTTTAATTAATTAATTCGAGATAAATTAAGAAAAAAACAAAACATAACATAACTAACTTGGAAATAAATTGTAACAATTGATTTGTGTATACAAAGATAAATATTCTAACATGTTCTATGCCCATTAAATTTCTACCATTTATCTAATAATTATTCATAATTAAATTAAAATTTTAAAAAACTTATTCTTAAAATAAGGTGACGTGAGTGTGTATATATTATATATATTAATATACCCTTATATATATATATATTATTCTAATTTAATTAACCCTATATTAATATTGCAATACATTTTCAAGTAGATATTTATTTTATTTTTCATATTCCAGCAAAGAAAATCCATTTATAAAAAAATATATTCATGTAGAGCCCCACACACAAGACTTACCTTTTGGCGTGACTCGTGAGTTAACGTCCTTACCGAACGCAATACTTCAAGAGTCATGGGGGCGGTTACAAGCCCAATATGAGACCACGCTCTTCAGCCTCATGACTAGATTAAAGCTCTGTAGAGACAATCTCTGGGCACAAATCAAGCAATCCTCCGCCATTCATACAGACCAATTAGGCATTTTTATCGTTTCCTAGCTTCGTGATGAGCATTTTCGTACGAGAATCGAGTGATCATGAAACCGGTGATGTACCGGAATTCGCTCCCTGCTCAATCTTTCACCTTCTTTTTGTTTTCGTCATTTTAAGCGCAACCGGCAGTGTATTTGTCGTTTTGAGCATAATATCGAAGTAATCTGGACTCTGGCCTTCTCAACTGTTTGCTGGTCCACTCTATTGGAATTTCAACATAAACTCAGCCTTTTTTTAAAGCAGAATCGCCTTTATGTGTCCAAAGAATCTTCTTCATAATTATTTTTCTGTAAAGATTTAGTTCTTTAAAATCTTTAAGCGCGCAGAAACGAGCTGGAATACAACAGCTAAATATTGTGCGCTGCGGCAGGCGGGCCTACTGACAGTGAAGAATATTACCAGAAATCGCTTTATTCTGCTGTTCTATTGGATGTCTGGACAATAATTTAAGCATTTCACAGAGTTGAGTGATAACTACTTTCGAGCAGATATTATTCAGCGCTTCTGCCTGTCAGAAAAAGACACTCTTTAACCTGCAGAATTACTGCAGTTTGACGACTTTTAGTATATTATATTATCGTCGCTGCTTTAACGGGAGTCGAAATTTCGAAGTTTTTAGAGGAGAGGAATTTCGGTTTTCTATAGTCAAAGTCGAAAATTCAGCCAAAGTTAGAATCTGCCTATAAGATCTGAATTCAGAGGTAAGAAGTTTGTACTGTTATCGTTTCTTGGAGCAGGAAAAAGAAATATTGATGTTGCTAAGACTTTCTGCAGATTTTCATAGCTCGTTCCAGGTAGCTAAAAATTCATATTTAATGCAGGAATTTGGAGCACTTTTCTAAATTCGGACGGTTGAAATCTTCATATTTAATGCAGAAACTGGAAGGAATTTTCTAAATTCAAAGTTTAACCTTAAAAGCTTCTTATTTCAAAGGTAAGATGTTGTACTGAACTAAATTTCAGTTTCTGTGAAGGGATAGGTAGGTCTGTAATCTTACTGTACTCAGAAAGGCAAAAAATTATTTATTTATAATTCAGAAATCTACTGCAGTGTTGGAAAATGCTGTCAGGTTTGAAATCATATGTTTCTATTTGGTGCTCAGTGTTTTCATTTTATATGTTTTTCAATTATATGTAAAATCTGTTTCTTAGCTGTCCTATGAGTCTGGTCACAATTGATATGGGAACCAAATCTTTTATCTGTTATCTACAGACCATGATGTATATATTGCCTCAATATAATATATTGCTTTTCTTTCTGGAAAAAAATATTGCAAGAAATTTGACTCTTAACCTGGTACCAATTTACTTTTGACTACAGTATTTTTATTGTTATTTCTCAGATAAGTTGGCTCCCCTGAAAGGTAGATTTTGAAGCCGATGTTGTGAGCCTCTCAAAAGCGTTTTTTAAAGATTTAAATTTTTTTTATATGTAATGATTTTTATGTTTTTGTAAAAATATTATTTTTGATGATATAGTTTGGGACATGGAAATTAGGACAAGGTTTTGATATTAGGTAAAGATTTGTTTTACATTAAAAAGTTAGTGTAATTTAATCTGAGTAGGTTTAATGGTTAAGAGTTTTTTTTAAGAGATTATATGTTCAAAATTAGAGGGGTAGAGTTTGTACATGCCCATAAATTAATATTGATTAGTTCTGATGTGGCTCAAAGTGTCGTCGTCCCTAGTAAGAAGAGCATGTGTGGCCTTTTCAAGTCAGAGGTTATTGCTAATATTGACTTACTAACTATTGGTAGTAGCTCCACTCAATTTTTTTTATTTTTTTTGCAAGTCTAAGTGCTTCTATTAGTTCAAAAAAATATTACATCGTTGGTTACATATGCTCCGCAAAATTCTTCCGACCTCACTCCTAACAAATTTTTTGGTTAGAAGAAGGTTACAAAAACATAAAAAAAGAGTCTATTGCATCCAAAAATAGAAAGACCAGTAGACATATAAGACCAAGAAACAGCTGATTACCATCAAGGGTTTAAAGAGTTAACCACAGCAGGGTTCTCTGACACAATACCATGCAAGGAAGGTGGGTTGAAAAAGCAATTGACATGAGTCTCCATATGTGCAAGTTGAGTTTCCAGCCTTTCCAATTTATCCATCAATCTTCTTTGCCTTCACACCAAAATGTCTTGACTATCTTGGATTCTCCATTGATGACTTTGTAGAACATTCATGAACTCAATTATGGCATTCATGTCTTCATGTTGATCTTGTATGACTTGCTCTAAAAGGGTTGTAATTTGCTTGAGCTAGTTGTTGAAAAGCTCCAAGGGGGTAGGCAATTCGACTGAACTTGAAGACGATGTAGGGTCAGGGTTCGTTGGTTCACCCAATCCTCACTCCCCAACTTTATGGCCATTCAATTGGCCCCTCCAGCCCACTTCTCTCCTCACACAGCCCAGTTAGTGAAGCATATATGGCTCCCTAAAAGGCTTCCGTAGCCACTGTTCTGTCACCCAAACCAAGGGCTCACAACACTACCGAAATTTACAACACAAGTAAAGAACCAACAAACTCAGAACCCATCAACCCAATGGTAGCTCCTTCATAACCAACCCCCCTTAGAAGTTAGAAGGGTTCACCAACACACACCAGAGGGAAAATCTAACTAGAGTGAGGACATACTGGGGTGGAATTGCATTGCTCAGCCTCTTCTGACCTCCAAACCAGAACCCACACACCATAGGAACATATCACACATGCACAATTACATTCAACCAAGCCCTCGACCCCTAACGAGCATGCTCGGACTATGCAACAACCACCACAAACCTCTGAAATAGTAAAACATAACCAAAGAGACTATACATAGGAAATTACCTCAACATAAGTGAGGATGGCTTGAAACGCAAGATTGTATTCAATTGTCAAGCTAACAAAGGTGTCGACCAATCTCTGGATGGTAATTACCACAAGTGATCCACGTCGATGACCTATTCTTGGATCCAAAATGAGAAGTGTTAAGGCTAGCAATTCTCCCTCTCTACCACCCTAGCTAGCACGTTCAACTATCACCCCAAGAACATGCCATCAACTGGTACCAGAGCCCACCACCTCCTGCTGACACACAACAGAAAAAGATCTTGCCTCGACCCATCCCATACCAAGTAGAAATTGCCTATACCAACAACCAAAATCACCATTGCACCAAAATGCGAGAGCTCCAAGCGATCTACATTGTCGACCTATCCCTATATTCTAAATGAGAAGTGTTAGGACCAATGATTCTCCCCCTCTACCACCCTAGCCAACATGTTCAACTGACACCTTGAGAACATGCCATCAACTGGTACCAGATTCCACCATTTGCTCACCCACAACACAACAAGCTCTTTCCCCGATGCATCACATACCAAGCAAAAACTGTCTAGACCAGCAACCAAAATCACCATTGTACCAAAGTGTGAGAGCTCCAATCGATACCATGACAACCATTAAATAACCCATGGATTGTTGGAAATACTGAGAGGGGGGGTGAATCAGTATTTCTTTTCAATTGTTATTTTACCAGTTAAAACATTTATATTTAGAACACAAGATGAACAACAAGAATAAATGATTTTATTAATATAATCTTTGCAATAAAATAGATACAATATATATATGGTTCCAATCTATTGCCAAGCACCAACTTGGACTTTGTGAGGCTCCAACCTCCAGAGCACCAACTATGTTTTGTTAAGGCACCAACCTTGGACTTAGGAGCACCAACTCCCAAGACACCAATCCTTCCAGTTCTGGGGCACCAACCTTAAGGGCTCCAACCCTCTGTTGTCAAAGCATGAACCTTGGATATAGGAGCACCAACTCCAAGGACACCAATCCTTCCAAATTCTGAGGCACCAACTCCAAGGGCTCCGACTCAGTCTTGTCAAGACATGTTTGATAGTAATGTTCTACTCCCAAAAATCTTCTTTACTGAATTCTATCTGTTTACAGCTTCATTGTAGTCTCCATGCTACAGCATCAATAGCAACCAATCTTCATATGAAGAAGTCTTTACAACTCTTCATACTATCCACACAGAATCTGCAAAAGTTATCTCATGATGATATCAAATAGCCAACATGATCTCTGGTAATGTCTCCACACAACTTTAGTGAGTCCACTATTAGTTGCACTAAGCTCCGCACAAGAACCAACTCTCTGTTTCAAGCCTTTATTCTACCAGTCACAGAAAATGCTTCAGGCGTGACTGCTTCTCACTGTTCTCTTACTTCCCAGAAACAAAATCACATATGCTTCAATGCCAGTGTTGGCTATTTCTCCCTTCAAACGATGTCAAATAAAACTTTATTTATTATATCACAAAATAGTTCTTCAGAATGTACTTGATTAATTCATCAAAGGTCTGAGTCTTTCATAGGGTAACACGATCAACAAAGTTGCTCGTCCTTCGAATGCCTCCTGTCCTACTGGACCTTCGTCTTCCTTTTGTCATGCTGGACCTTCAGCCCTTTTCTGTTCTCCTGGACCTACGGCTTGACCAGTTCACCAACAACAACAACATACAGATAATTCTTTGTTTTCTTATCTTGATATAACTGACCTTTGGCTTCCCTTTTGCTCGCTTGAGCTTCAACTTCCTCAACGCTCGCTTGACCTTCTGGCTTCCCTCCTCCGATAGCTTTAGCTTCCTCTACACTCGCTCGACCATCTATGCTCGCTTAACACTTCAGCTTCCCGATCCATGGCTTCCTCTGTCTATTCGAATTCATCAAATTCTTACAGGACATGTTAATGCAGAAGAGAGGCTGAATTACAATAATGTTGCATATTAAATAAAATATCAAAGAGGCCCCCCTTTTATAATATTCATATAATATACAATAGTAATCCCGCAATCACAATAGTTCAAGCCCACTAAACTATCGAAAGCATTAATTTAACTTTAAGCACCGGGAAACACATTTATCGGAATACAGGGATACACATGGAGTACACGGAAAAACACCCTCCGAACACTTAAGGCCTGACTTCAAATGCATTTCCCGCACTATAACTTCATCGGGTTCACTCCTCCACAACTTTATCGCAATCGGCAGATTTGCACATAACATAGCCAATTCCCCAATACCCAGACGCGACATTATTTTAAACTATTTTAATAACTTCATCGGGTCCATATATATATATCGCAATCAGCGCTTTCAATGTGACAAGGCTTTACAAGAGGCTTGTGATATAAGAGAGATGTGATGATATATTAAATTATATGGCAATGGTGTAATCGGGTCCACATGCATATCGTTATTGCAGTTTTAACGTGACAAAGCTTACACACTGCGATACATAACTCCCCATATGACGGACGCGCTATATCATTAGGGCGTGATATAATAGGACCATCAGGTTTGCAACTGTATATCGCAATCATAGGTTTCAGGGGTGACAGCCCTTTGAGACTAGTGACACAGTGGATGTGATATTACATTAAGGTGGTTTATAATGGAGCCATGAGTCTGTGTTATTATCGCATAGATATATATATATATATATTATTATATATATATATATATATATATTGCAATCGCATATTTAATGTGCCACCCCTTTGTAACTTATGATATGATATTAAGCGATATTCCTTAGCAATCCTCTACCGTTGATCTGCTCATGATTCGACGGTCAACACTTAACCCGATCAACCCAAAACTGTCTGTTGATCATTCGCCGTCGATCAACCCGCGTTGGATCCAACGACCTGCATGAATTTCAGGTGAGAAATATGCACAAGGATTACCTGCCCGATAAGGCAGTTTCCTCTCTCCTTCTCCTGCCACGCGTCAGTCGATGAATGGTATCGGGTGATCAGTGCTAAATACCACTTACAACCTTGAGTCTGCCTAAAAATCGTTGCCATTGTTACAAACCCGCTAGTTAACTGTTGAACACGGATACGATGTCATATTAAGGATTGTTTTTATAACCTGTTCAGGTCCGTGTTATTATATCGCATATATATATATATATTATATAATATATATATATAATATTATATATATATATATATAATATAATAATATACTCCTCCGTTATACTCTTGGCATATGTGATACTCCCGATAGTTCTTCCTTTGGCTTCTGATAGCTCCACTCCTCCGCTCTTACACTTACTTGGCTTTCCTATGGCTTTCGATACCACTCTGCTACCTCTTCTCTGCTTTGATAGCTCTGCTTTGTTATTCCTTCGATATCGCATGATATGGCTCCTCTGTTAACTTCTCTTCTGTTGGCTTCTCCTCCTGAGGTGTGTTCCTCTTCTGATTCTTAGTTCTTGCCTTTTTCCACTGTGTCTTCCTCTTTGCTTCTTCCATTGAACTTCTTCCTTTGGCTTTTCTTTGGCTACTCCTGTTTCTTCATGAATCTGCTTCTCCTTCTCCTTGGCCTCACATCATTGTTTACTCATCCAAAATATTTCCATATTGAAATTAATGACAATCTAGGTCAACAATATCCCCCTTTGTTATTGATGGCAATATTCTTCTTCTCTCCCCCTTTGACAGCAATGGCAAAGGAGTGTTCAAGGACTCTCCCTGTCGAACTACTACTCTTCTTCATGAATAGTAGATCTTCATGGGTCTGTTACTCCCCCTATAATAGTGCTCTTCTTTTTACTCAAGATAGAGGAATTGATGCTTTATCATCAATTAGCACATGATCCCCTCTTCATTTCTCAGAACTACTTTATCATGGCTTCAACAATGCTTAAGGATGCTCCACTTCAATGCTTTCAAACAGATTGCAAATAGACACACACCAAATGATCAAGTCCAAGTTTTTATGCTTCAATCCATATTCTATTGTCTCCACAGTCAGAATTAAGAGGCCTTCATAGTCTGAATCAAGAGAAAATGCCACTAAAGTTGTCTTTCTTGCTATCTCTCTTTAGATCAGAGTTCCTTTGTATTTTTGTGCTTCTCCTTAAGTTACTGAGCTATATTCGACTACACAACACTCTCCTTTCTATAGTATTTTGATAAGCCATATTTTCCTTATGTATTAAAGAAAGATATCTGCAAGTTATCTCCACAAGAAGATTTTGATATCCAATCTATGACTGTCTTTTAAATTGTTTTTACTGATTGGCATCTTTTTTCAATGCTTCAGTTTTGTTAGATGTTGCCAACTACTCTTGCTTCATGCTTCATTCCCAGATGTATCTGTTTGTTGGAAGGTTGCCTCTATTTGTGTCCATAATCTACCTATTCTCACATCAAATCCCTGAGTCGAAACATTTAACATCTGTAATATCAGCACCATAGTTATTTGCCCTATTTATCTAGTATTAGATGACCTTCTTTGTTGCTCCAATTACTACTTAGTGATCAAGTGGAAAACATCTTTAGCAACAGTTCAAAGAATAGTTAAGAGATCAATTATTCAATGGGGTGCTCCTGAGAGATGATCTTTATCAAAGAATGGTTGTTAATATAACTCAATAAGGATTTCATAAGGACCCTTTCACGAATAGCTTCTGCAATAATGATCAAGAATCACAGGCTCCCCCTAACTGTATGCATCATCACTTTTGGCAAAGTCTTCCCATCAAATGCTTAGATTGTCAAAATTCAGGCCAATAACATGTGTTGTTGGCTGGAGAGTTCAAGGGACTTTCGGATTTTATTTTCTTTCTCCTCTGTACTTGTGTAACTTTCTTCTTTTGCATGGTTCTAGCTTGTGTAAGATCCCAATTTAAGTTACAATCACATGCCATATGACCAATATTATGACACTTGAAGCATTCTACATTGTTCATGAATAAGAATTCATGATTTCTTCCTACAAAATTGTTCCTTGGAGATTGTTGGGGACCATAATATCTATCTTTATGATATGGTTGGGGATCATAAGAATAACAATAACCAAGAAATAAACTTTGGTACCTGTAAGATGGAGATTTCCTTGATGTACTTCTAAAGTCTTTCTGTCTTGAGATCCTTTGACGATAACCATTGTTTCTAGCATCCTTGACATTATCTACATTTCTTCTTGGAGTAGGATTTCTTCCATTGTTGCCTTGATTTTTCTCCTTGCCTTTGTTGGAGCTGGGAGCATCACCATTTCTTTATGGCTTTTACACATCCCTTTTGTTTGAAGCATTATCATTCTTGTTTGAGGATTCACCTGCATATCCGAGACTTGATTTGCAAATGGACATCTTTGATGGCTGAGCATGTCATCTAAGGCTTGAGAGCTCTTCAAGGTCTTGTTCATCCCTTCAACCTTTTACCTGAGGAAGACAATCTCTTCTTCCAATCTTTCACACTCATTATTCTTCTTAGCAAGTTGTTTCTTAGTTTCTTCCTTGATATGAGCAGCTTCATTTGCTTCTATTTTAAGGGAGATGATATTTGACTTCATTTTGAAGATTTCTTCATTTTCCTTTGCTAGACTGCTCGCCATTTCTTCTTTGATCCTTGTAGCTTTACATGTTTCAACCTTGAGAAGTTTGATGTTAGATTTTAATATGAAAATTTCTTCATCCTTTGCTTTTAGTTGACATATCATGGTGTTTCTCTCCTTTTCTGCTTCATCAACCTGTTCTTCTATGATTTCCAATGCTTCCATTGTCTTCTTAGCTCCTTGTGCTAACTTTCTTACTTCTTGCAGTTGAGATTTGAGAGAGGAGACATCTACCTTGTACTGACCAATCTCTTCTTCAAGTTTGTTCAAGCTCTTGTGCCTTTTTTCAAGTTTACTTGACAAAGTGTCTTCCCGTTTCTTTGCTTTATCCAATTGACTTGTCATGAATATGACTTCTTCATGCTACTTTCTTTTCCTTTGATGAAATTCCTTCTTAAGCTTGGAAAGATCTTCATCCCTTTCTTGTATTTGAAGCTGGACAAGGTCAACTTTCTTCCTTGTTTGGTCTTGGTCACCAGCTAGTGCTTTTTTATTAAGTTCCTTGTTTTCCTTTTTCAAATTGATAATCTCTTCCATGGAAGTTGTAAGTTGAAAGAGGAGATATTCTACAAAATCTTTTTCATCCTCTTCATCTTCTAGATCTTCTTTGGCCTTGATATCATCATCCTCATTTTCAGCTTCTAGGAAGATTTTTGGATTTCCTTCTTGGTTTCCATCATCTTCTTGACTGATGGTCATGGTCAATGCTCCTTTTGAGTGAAGGTCATGAAGTTTGTCCCATATACCCTTTGCTGATGAATATTTTCCTAAATTGTTCTTTACAGAATCAGGTAGCCCATTAAAGATTGCCTTCATTTCTTTTTCATTTTATTCCTTGGATTCTCCATCCATCATGCTATCAACAATTACTAAATTCTAGATTTCAATGCCTTGAGTCTTTAAGAAATTCCTCATTCTTGCTTCCCATATATTAAAGTTCCCATTGAACCATGGAGCCTCCTCAAATTGATTATCTTCTATTTTAGTGGTAGAGGGAGACACATCCTTAGGAGGATTGGAGACTTTCTTCCTTGACTTCGCCATTTATGTTCTAAACATCAACCTTCAAGCTATTAGGCTTTGAGTGAAGGTACAGGCTCTGTTACCAATTGTTGGAAATAATGAGGGGGGGGTGAATCAATATTTCTTTTCAATTGTTATTTTACTAGTTAAAACATTTATATTCAAAACACAAGATGAACAATAAGAATAAATGATTTTATTAATATAATATTTGCAATAAAATAGATCCAATATATATATATATATATATGGTTCCAATCTGTTTCCAAGCACCAACTTGGAATTTTGTAAGGCTCCAACCTCCAGAGCACCAACTCTGTTTTGTGATCCGAATTGGATCCATCAGGAACTATCAAAGAAACATGACTATATCAGGTCTGGACAAATCTCTAAAAATTCCAAAACAGCGATCAAAAACACCCTGAACCAGTGGCAATGGCAGCCAACGTGGAATGACGAGGACCTCAGTCAAAGTGCGTTTACTAAGGCCCATGGAGACTGTGCGGGAGGTCAAAGTATCCCCTAGGAGGCCCGGATCGGGAAAATAAGGAGGTTTTTGATGCACGATTAGCGCCGCATCATTGGGCCAACAGGGCGATAATGAAGGAAAGGCCTGAGAACTTGGTCGCGTGGGGGAACTAGAGAACCGCGGGTGAAAAAGAAAAAAGAACTAACGTACAAAGGCGAGACCCGTGCTCTGGAAAACCGACAGTATTGATCGGGGTGCCCACAAATGGTAAGAGGTTTTGGACGAAAGTGGGGCGATTCCATACATCGATCGATGCATGGCAAGAAGAGGTGAAAGAAAACCGTCATTGATCGCGCGCTATTGGTCGAGCAAGTCAACCGCATGGGATGTGCGTACGGCATCGGATCTGGAGGCCCCAGATCAGACGACTGACATCGATCCCGATGGGGGGAAGTGGAATTGACCAAATAATGAGTCGCGTTTTAGAAGGATTTGGAATCTGTTTCACTGCCACGGTGGAGGAAGAACACATCCATGACGTAACTGAAGAAACGAACCAATGAAGCAGAGTGGCACTGTTTAGAGGACATATGACCACTCCCTGAGCGTTCATGATGATGCCAAACAGGGAACTCCAAGTGCAGCTGCAGAAGGTGAATCGACAAAGGCGGATGAGGAACTGAACAGGCATTGGAACGAATGGCTAAAAAAAAAACCATGAACAGAGATAGACACACAGTTGGAGTCAGTCAGAGAAAACCCCGAGAGGAGGATTGAACACTAAGAGACAGAAACTAGAGAAGAAGATAGTAAAGCAAAAGCAGAAAGAGACAGAGGGTCGAGCTGACCAGCGGCAACATCGAGCACCAGAGAGCTTGAGAGATTCAAGCCATCCCATAGAGGAATATGTCCGGACTGAGCACCACATTTGGCTCTTTCCACTGAAGACCAGAAGGTCACAGAGCTGGTAGGAAGAAGAAGGGTCTGTGTACTCCAGTGGCTTAGGGAATCCAAGAACCACCCTACTAAGCAAAACCTTCTTCAGGAGAACTCACATTGAGTCCCTATATTGTAATTCTCTGCTTAAAGGCACAATAAAAGAAGGCCACCACTGAAATATAGATCGAAGATGTAGCCTTGGAGAATAGGGTGAACTTCTTATTAATTTTTTGTGTTCTTGTATTTTCTTACTGTATTTCTCTGTTGTCTTTCCATTCCATTGTCTATGTATTAGCAATTTGATTGATCTGTTGCTTAAATAACATAGACATACACCAACATATGAGTCTGTAATACCTTCAATTAATAAATCTTTAACTGAGGTCACTCATAGGGTTATTATCAGATTAAGTGGTATCAGAGCTCTAGGCTGTAAGGTTAGACAAGCTTGTGTTGATTTAGCTAGTGAATGCTCACTAAATCAAAGCTCAAATTAGGAGGAGAGTTGGTCGAAACTAATCCTGAAATTGGGAGAGTCTATCCTCGGAAGAAAATGTCAGAGGAAGGTTCTATGGGGCCGAAACCTCAATTCATGGAGAGTTTCCTAGCTATAAAGTCTATGGTGGAAGAAATGTATAGGTACTTTAGAAAGCATAAGGATGAAGATTCATCAGGTTCTAAACAAGATAAAGAAGAAGATGAGTCTCATTCCCATGACCACTCAAAAGGAAAAGGGAAAGAGGAAAGCTTTCTCAGACCTCCTAATAGCCCTGTGCATAATAAGAAAGCATCTTTGATTAAGCTAGATGTTAAATTTGATTTGCCTATATATGATGGAGAGCTAAATGCTGAAAAGTTGGACAATTGGATTAGACAAATTGATGTGTATTGCAGAGTGAAAAACATCAACTCAGACAAGAGCAAAATTCAACTAGCAAGCCTACACCTAGGAGGCATTGCCTTGGTTTGGTGGGAAGGCAGAACCCAAGCTGACATCAAAAGACATGGGAAGACTATCTCTATCTAGAGTTAGTTTATTTCTGCAATTAAGAAGGAGTTCTATCCATTGGCCTACATGCAACAAGCCATGATGAGTTGGCCAACTCTTCGACAGTTGAAAGGGAAAAGTGTGCAAGGGTATACTCAAGAATTTGGAAAGAGAGCGTTGATTCTAAGGATCTCATTAGACTCACCAGAGACTCTTTTGAAGTACATTAGTGGACTACACAGCTACATGAGGCATACCATCCTCATGTTTAATCCCACTAGTATAGATGAGGTATTTGCACAAGCTACTCATCGAGACTCTAGAGGAAAGAATGGAAAGCTAGAAGTTGGGGGACCATCCCAACCCACTGTAAGCAAGAGCAAGGAGAAAAGAAAGCAGAAGTGGAAAGCAAGGAAGGCTAACACTGCATAGAAAGGCGAAGCTTCATGCACTCGCTGAAAAAAGGAGGGGCATGATGATGAGTACTATTGGATTTTGCATCCAGAGCTGAAACCTAAGAAGTCTGAGGGCAAGAAGAAGAAGATTGTTGTAGCTATTCAGAAATATTTGGGGCCAAACTCGAGAGATGAAACAATCATTGCAGCCACAGGTATAAAGGTAATAATTCTGAAGCATCTACTAGTAATTCTGCTCAAACTATTATTGATGAAGAACATGAGAGAAAAAGACATGAGCTTTTCCATATTCGAGTTATTTCCAAACATCAAAATATTGATACTTTGTTTGATAGTGGCTCACAAGTAAATTTGATTCTGAAGCAATTGTAAAGAAATTGAGATTAGCAACTACACCTCACAAGAAACCATACCCATTAGGATGGTTGAATGATAAAGCACAACTACAAGTGACTACACAGTGTAAACTCAAGTTTTCTTTTGGGTCAGCATTTGTAGATGAGGTTGAGTTAGACATAATTCATTTGGATATATGTGGAATTGTTTTAGGAAGTCCTTACTTGTGTGATAGAAAGGCTATTTTCTATAGATCTAAGAACAATTATCTACTTGTTAAAGATGGAATCGAATACTTTGTAAGAGCTCACAACCTCAAGAATAATTATACTCTCATAAGTTTTGGGCAGATGAAAATAACGATAAATTCATGTAAACAATTCTTACTAATGTTTGTAAAGGAAAAGAACCCTGATAAAACCAATGTATTTGAGGGTTGTAATGCTCAGCAGCAAGCTGATATAGAAAACATTATTTCAGAGTATGATGTCCTGTTTCAGGAACCTAAAGGTTTGCCACCAAAAAAGGAAATAGTACATGATATTATTTTGCAACAAGATGTTCCATTTCCTAACATTGGGATGTACAGTTTGTCTGATTTAGAGAATGCTGAAATCAAGAAGCAGGTGCAGGAGTTGCTCAAGAAGGGATTCATTAAGCCTAGCACGTTACCATGTGGGTCTCCAATCGTTTTGGTGAGAAAGAAAGATGGCTCGTGGAGAATGTGCATTGACTACCGAGCACTGAATAAGATAACAATCAAAAATCGTTATCCCCTTCCTTGCATAGATGATCTTTTAGATCAATTGAAG
>APFE030742528.1:53067-86758 GCA_000404065.3 Pinus taeda | reverse complement strand
TATACGCCTCCGCTCTTTGTACTCCTCCGTTACACTCTTGGCATATGCAATACTCCCGATAGTTCTTCCTTTGGCTTCCGATAGCTCTACTCCTATGCTCTTATACTTACTTGGCTTTCCTGTGGCTTCCGATACCGCTCCACTACCTCTTCTCTGCTTTGATAGCTTTTCTCTGTTATTCCTCTGATATCGCATGATATGACTCCTCTGTTAATTGCTCTTCCGCTGGCTTCTCCTCCTGATGCGTATTCCTCTTCTGATTCTTAGTTCTTGCCTTTTTCCACTGTGTGTTCCTCTTTGCTTCTTTCGTTGAACTTCTTCCTCTGACTTTTCTTTAGCTGCTCCTGTTTCTTCATGAATCTACTTCTTCTTCTCCTTGGCCTCACATCATTGTTTACTCATCCAAAATATTACCATATTGACATCAATGACAATCTAGGTCAACATGGAGTGCCTATTGTCTTCTATCACCCTGCATACTTCTGCATGTAGAGATGATGCTACACCACCCGAATGTTAAATGCCATGAGACTTGTCTAGGTAGCTACCATCCACCTCCATCCTCATATTCCTTAGAACATGCACCCCATTAAGGAAGCTCCACTCAATTTTGATTTAAAAGAAGAAAAGTAAACTTCCAAACTAGTAAAATCATTTTAAGTAATAAATTAGTCACATTAATAAAAAAAAAAAAAAAAAAATGTTTTGTTTTGCGAAAATAAAAAATAAAAAAATTTATTTTAATCTAACCAATACTAATAAAATATGACATGTAAATAAATAATATATTAGAAGAAATAAAATTAATTTTTTGCATCACAAGAGACATACATTATTAGAAATATTAAAAAAAAAAATTAAAATATATTAAGAAACCCTGTTAAAGAATTACTATATAGAATGTTAGTAAAGAATTTTTATTTTTATTACATATAATATGGTGAAAGAAAAGCCCAAAAAAACAAACATACTCATCTCATAATCAATAAACTATAATGTTAATAAAAGAGACTATTCTTTTATGAATTCATGAGTGTAGAAATTCCCACTGTGGATCAACATATTATGCAATATACTAAAGCAAAATACAAGATCTACTTCTACAACAAACTTTGCGGAAGCTTAATCGAATATGAGCAAGATCAATGAGAACACATATAACTGAGAATGAGAAATAAATCACACATAACACAAAAGAAATAACCCGAGGAAAGCCTCAGCCTAAAACCCCAATCTCTGTATTATCATAGAAGTGGAAATATGTTCAAGTTACAAAAAGAATCAGCTCTCAAGCTATCCTGCTCTCTCTGCAATCAAAACAATACTGCTCATAGATAGTCAAAGGCTCTCACAGCCTTCTCCTCTGCCCTCCAAGCCTCCTATTTCTTTGCGCAGTTTTTCCTACGGTCCAGTGCTTCCACTTGTGTGAATTCCCACCTCACACTGCTCACTTAGCTTAGAAATAACTGCAAAAACCTGAAGGAGATAATTCCTTCTGCATGGATGAGTTTCCTATATAGGAAAAATTCCTCCAACTGATAGTACATTGTCCCTTCCTCTGATCTCAACTAGGTCTGTAATTGAACTGACATGCATGAGTTATTTATGAGAGAATTTTCAGTTATCTGGAGAGCAGCAGTTACATGCATGCAAGCGTTAACTAATTGAACTCACAATTAATTCCACAAACTGTTGGAACTAATCTAGGTGGACTTAACTCAGTTAACTAAGCCGACTAATTACAACTCACCCTTATCTCTTTAACTGATGGATAAATCCTCAATCAATGGAGAAATTGTTGCATGTCCCCGCACAGACTTCATATTTGATTTTCTACAACTAATTAACTCAAGATGAATGAATTAATTATTTTACAAACAGCTACTAAGATCAAATTCAAATTTTAATTGTCAATTTTAGTTCAGGGACTAACTAAAATTGGAATCCATCCTGAAATTCTATTTATAGCAATGTTATTTTTAGCATTTCTATTTTATCATTCCTTGTTGCTATTTCCAACACTAGTACCTGAAATGCTATTTTTAGCATTTCTTGTTGCTATTTTCAATACTCCCTCTCAACAAGAAAGGCATTCAACTCGAACCCAATCCTAAACCTTTGGAATGTTCTGCATGCAACACTTCTCCCAAGTGTTATTGCTCCAGCAACTCTAGAAACAAAAAAAACTCCCAACTGACCTCTTTGTTGGGCTAGAAACATCCTCTGATGTGGAAGCTTCCTCTACCGTTGGTAAGTGCTCCCTCTATGACCTCTGAGCTGCTACAACACTCCATGCATCTCGCACCATTTCACACCTATCTATGCCATCCTGCACTGGTGCAACACTCTTGTGCCTCTCGCATTGTTGCAGCCTGCTAGCTCTGCACTATCTTGGGATTCCTGCACTGTCACTCTCTCTACCGCTCTAGCCGCATCTGTCTCTACCCACTCAGCCAGTCTTGCTACTCCTCGTTGGGGCTCCCATAGCAAGGTCTAATCAAAGAGGTTGGGTACCTCAATGATCTTGCCTATTCCAACCTTCTTGGGATTGTCACTCCACATCGCCCCACCTCCTACCTGGAGGTATGGATGTATGTGCTCCCTCTGCCCACTTGGCTCGAAATTTCCCCCTACTGGATATCTCTACATGAGTAGATGCCTCCACTTGGTCTCCTCTCAGCTTCTCCAGTTGTGGCTGCTCCACAACCTCTTGAAGCTACCTCACCAATTGTGGCTCCTCCATAATTGTCTGAGACTTCTTCTAGCACTGCATGTTGAGAGGTAATGTACTCTCCCTCTCAACCACCAAGTCTCCATCAGTTTCCTTTCTCCTTAAGGCTTTGCATGCATCTTGAACCTCAAGAGAATACAGGTTCTTGACTCGTGAACTAATCTGCTTCACCTGTCTAGTGGTGATGTGTCGAAGGAAATCCTTTCCCTTATTGAAGACTACATCATAGCCTTTGCCTTCCAACATTGCAATTGACACCAAATTTTTCCTCAGTCCTGGTACATACTTAACATCGGTCAAGGTAATGTAAGCTTCATGCTCCCTCTAAAAAACAACCATGCCTACACCTAAGACACTATAATTTTCATCATTACCTGTCGCTATGAGTATCTGGAGATCTTTATCCTCCAAGGTACTGAACAAACTCTTGTCATCAGTCATGTGGAAAGAAGCTCCACTGTCAAGAAACAAACCACATCCCACCATGGATGAAACCATGCATGCGAAGAGGTTGAAATCCAACTCGAACTGTGAGGTCAATGCCTCACCTTCATATCCTTCCTTGGATCCCATCTTGGGTTTCTTCAGTGGACAATTTGTAGCAAAATGACCCACCTCATGACAACGAAAGCATCACACTTTCGATTTGTCAAACTTCTTCCCACCATAGGAAGAACTCGAATTGGGATGACAATCCTTCTCCTTCCCTTTCTTTGCCTTACTCGCTAAGGCGCAGTTTTCTTCATCCTCCTTGGATGAAGAACCATCTCTAGTGCTTCTTCTTATCTCCTCCTGCATCAGATCCGACCAAAGTCATTCCCAATCTAGCGGTTTCTCTCTTCCATTACCGAGCCTTAGTAGCTATGCTAGCTCTTAGGAAGACCGAGGAGAGCAAGACTCACCATGTCATCATCAGCGGTCATGATCCCTACACTTCCAAGCTCATCCCTGTAGGTGGTGAGCTGGTTCAGATATGTAGAGATTGTGTCGCCCTTTTCACACTTGATTTTCCGAAGCTTGTATTTTAGCGCCAGCTTCCTCTGATCGCTACTGTTCTAATATAGATCTTTCAATGTTTTCCACATTGAAAACGGTGTCTCCTTCCCATGGAGGCTTGAGACAATGTGGTCTCGAACTCCCTCCAGAAGGATTCTCCTTGCTCTAGCCACACATTTCTTCCATTCCACCAATTCAATAGCATCAGTCGGCTTGGGGACTTCTTGATTAATGAATTCCTTTATATCGTTATCCTCTAATACTGCTTCCATGCAATCCTTCCAGGCTATATAATTCGAACTGCTATCAAGAGCATATTCGATTCTTAAATGGTTGAATTCCAATGGTGAAATTGAGATGTGATAAGAACTCGATTTCTATATTCAGGAACCACAAACTTCGAACTTCTCCCTTCTTGTACACTGTTCTTCGCTTTGATCACATTAGCTCTGATACCATGTGGAAATTCCCACTGTAGATCAACAGATTATGCAATATACTAAAGCAAAATACAAGATCTACTTCTACAACAAACTTTGCGGAAGTTTAATCAAATATGAGTAACATTAATGAGAACACATATAACTGAGAATGAAAAATCAATCACACATAACACAGAAGAAATAACCTGGGGAAAGCCTCAGCCTAAAACCCCAGCCTTTGTATTATCATAGAAGTGAAAATATGTCTAAGTTACAAAAAGAATTAGCTCTCAAGCTATCCTGCTCTCTCTGTAGTCAAAACAATACTGCTCATAGACAATCAAAGGCTCTCACAACCTTCTCCTCTGCCCTCCAAGCCTCCTATTTCCTTGCGCAATTTTTCCTAGAGTCTAGTGCTTCCACTTGTGTGAATTCCCACCTCACACTGCTCACTTGGCTCAGAAATAACCGCACAAACCTAAAGGAGATAATTCCTTATGTATGGATGAGTTTCTTATATAGGAAAATTTCCTCCAACTGATAGTACACTGTCCCTTCCTCTGATCTCAACTGAGTCTCTGACTGAACTGATATGCATGAGTTATTTATGAGAGAATATTCAGTTATCTGGAGAGCAACAGTTACATGCATGCAAGCATTAACTAACTGAACTCACAATTAATTCCACAAACTGTTGGAACTACTCTAACTGGACTTAACTCAGTTAACTGAGCCAACTAATTACAACTCATCCTTATCTCTTTAACTGATGGATAAATTCCTCAATCAATGAAGACATTGTTGCATGTCCCCACATAAACTTCATGTTTGATTTTCTACAACTGATTAACTCAAGATGAATTAATTAATTATTTTACAAACAACTACTAAGATCAAATTCGAATTTTACTTCTCAATTTTAGTTCCGGGACTAACTAAAATTGGAATCCATCCCGAAATACTATTTATAGAAATGTTATTTTTAGCATTTCTATTTTATCATTCCTTGTTGCTATTTCCAACACTGGTACCTGAAATGCTATTTAAAGCAATCCTATTTTTAGCATTGATTGTTGCTATTTTCAACAATAAAATCTTATAAAAAATGTGTGATTTCTATTATCTTTAAAAAGATAAATAAAAAATCATTTTATTTTTTTATTTTTTGTTTTAATGAAAAAATTAAACCCATAGGAAACAAAGTAACATGAGAAACCCCATAAAATAAAGCAATAGACCATGCATCTAATTGAAGGCAAAGGGAGCCCAAAAAAACAGAAAATAGAAAATGTAACATAACAACTTATTACAAAATCGAGTCAAGTAAAAGAATGGCATAACATTCATTTTAAAATTAAAAGAATATAGTTAAAGCGAACAATTCAAATACTATATCTTTCATAGCAAATTCCAACGAAATCAAAAAGTGATCTAACATTCATTATAGAGCCTACCTTGAAAAAACCCTTAGATTAAAGAGAACCATAAATATTAATATTAATTATTCTATTAAATTTATTACCATAATTTTACCACTCTTAATTTTTTTAAATAGAAAATATAATTATATTTCTAAATCATATAAATAATAAATTAATACATTAAACTTTACGTTTTTCCTCAAAATGTTAGTTGTTGTTATCATCATGAGGAGTACCTTCTTCCTAAATCGTTAACACGTTGTAATCATAATGAGTACCTCCTTCCTAAAACGTTAACACATTGTAATCATAATGAGTACCTCAAACACAAGGTCATGATAGAACACTTTATTTCTATCATCATAAGAACTACTATCTCAAACATGAGGTCATGGTAGCAAACATTATTTCTCTAGGGTATTGGGCTTTACTTTTAGCCCTCAATCACGGGAACTAGATATAGATTCTCAATATTCACCACTGGACTTTACTTTTTTTAATTGCCCTCAATTAGGGGAACTAGATAGGGGGTTGGCTTTTGTTTATTGTCCTCAATTAGGGAAACTAGACAATACATAATCAATATTCAACCTTGAAAGTAATAAAGAAGTTTTGGAATATTCTATTTGTAGGTTGAATGAAGGACAACTCTGTAGATGAATGAATAAGTTTGTACATTCTAAGTGAACTTTGTCACAAAGATTGACTAGGGAAGGCACATTCTATGTGAACGGAGTGTCTAAATTTAGTTAGACCAAGATGCTTTGTTGGCTCAATTGTCAATGGAAATGCACTTTGAATAGACCCCACACACTTGGGCCATGGACTAATAGTTATAGTTGGAATATTGTAGAATCTTGTATAGTCCAATGCAATTGTCAAAGATTAGTTAAAAGATTTCATGATTATCTTTGACCAAGGAGCGTGTTTAAAGGGTTGAGGACAGGAAAGTAGATCAAGGTTTTCTCCTTAAATGTTCACGTGCTGGGAATAAACCACAACGAACGCAATCTCATCCTACCTCAAAATGTGTGAAGTCAATGGGAGAGAACACATCATTAGTAATAAGTTAGAGGCAGATGCTATGAATACAGAATTATTGAGTAATAAATGCCTTAACATTATAATAAACGCTCAAATAAACTTTATTAAAGATTTAAAATTAACCATTTTTGCATTCTCCCGGATGTGGTTGAGAGGGTTTAATGATAACCTCCCCACTCGGGTTCCAATTGTATATGCGACATATGCGACATGATATGTTGCGATGATGCAATCATATGTAAGCATGATGTAATATGATGAGACATATGAAACAAGCTTCTTTAATGGTCGCGCTTCTTTTTTTAAAAGATATTTATTTTATTTTTAATTTAATTATATTATATTATGAAATGCAACGTTTTTTTATATTTTAGAATAGCTAGAAATCAATAATATTAAATTAATTATTTTTCTAATTTTTTATTTTTTATCTTTTAAATATTTTTTACCAAAATATTATTATATACATTTTACATATAATTCAAATATCAGTGTAGATTTCTTATATTTATCTTAATTCTGGATTTACTGAGGGTATATAGAGGATCAAATCTTTCTCTGGAGATATAAACCTCTTTTATACTTAAAAGAGATTTGATCCCTCTCCAAGCTTGGTAGATCCATCTATGTTGGTTTAAATATGAGAATTTTATGTTTTTTATTTTTTTTAATTTTATTTTATTTTAACTCACTCAAAATGTTAAACATTACAACATCGCCTAGAAAAAAATGGAAATTCTGACAAGATTATGACAAAATCTGGCATTTTTTTTTGAAAATTTGGGTTACAGTAGTCAAACTTTAGGATTTTGGGTGCCCCAGGGGTTTTGGATGGTGTCGAATCCATTCCCATCACCCAAAAATGATTCAAACCCTCAAACATTTTGATTTTTGAGTTTTTTTTACTAGATTCTAGCATAAAATTGGCGTCTGGGCAAATTTGTGGCGTTGGTAGACAAAGTTGTAATATATCGCTATATAATGACAATACACACACATATAAGTTGAAGTAATATATTCCCTTTTTTTTGTTCTTTTTCAAAAAAATTCCTTGTAAACATTTAACTATATATCGAACCCTAACTTAATATTAGATTTTATTTAATATAATTTGATCTTAATGATTGATGTTACATATTAAAATATTATTTTTCAAAAACTAGTCCTCTATTATAGTCGTTAACTTTATTAAGGGTCTTTACATCGCTCTCTATTTAACCTAGTGCCATGATCTGCCTCTTCATCTTGTCTTGACGATGATCTAAATTTAAAAAGGAATGCAACAAATTACATAGATAACCATAAATATAGAGATCCAACATAAATAATACTTCATTTCATTAATGTAAAATACTGAAATATGCTTACAAACAGAAGTGGAAATAAACTAGCTTGGGCGATGGTAGCTTATCTTTGAGGAGAGATGTGGCAGCTACATGCCTCTGAACTGTGTTACAATGAGGCTCAAGGACCTTTTTATTACTTAATAATAAGAGAAAACCCTAAACAACCAAAACCCTAACCCGAGGAGATGTAACACCAAGAGTTTATGGGCCCCGTCAGGGAGTTAGTTAAGCAACCAACTTCCTGGGGTTGTGACTTGGTCAATTATCTCTGTTTGACGCACATGATACCCCGTTGGAAAGATCTCTTCGAGGACTACGACAAAAAAATGTCTTATCTGATGTCATTGGCAGTAGATTGCGAAAAAAATGTCGTATGGGGCCTCAAAACGGCTTCAAAAATTTAAGATCCGAAAAACTGCTAAAAATAGTAAATTGTACTACAATTAAGGAAAATGAAAAACTGAAAGAGAAAATGGTGGGGGTCCAAGTGGAATTGGCGGGTGGCCACCAATATCCACCTGGATCAATGAACCACACTGGATGGTTTGAAATATGTCAGCAAATCTTCTCCTATGTGGTTACTACCAAAAGTATTTTCTTAATCATTTTAGTCTTATCATAAATCTAATAATAATATTTACGATATTTATCCTTTTTCAATTACATATTTTATTTTTGTAAGATTTTGCAAGTGATTTCTATTAATAAGAAAGAGTATTACATTGATAGTAATTCCTCAACTAAAACACTCATCAAGGAAGCCAGTGCCTCAACTAGGTGTACCCAAATCACATTAAAATCAAACTAGATAGTAAGATACTAAACTATGAGCACATAACAAAACTGCCTTAGCTATCAGCGATATCTACCAGTGCCTTGAAGCATTATAGAGCTAATGATGGTGACAAGAAAATAAGAAAAGTAGACTATAGAATAAGTAAATATTCCCCTAAGCTTTGAACAAAAGGGGATATGATTGTTGCCTTTCAGTTAAAGGTAATAGTGAGTGTAAGGAGCTGAAACAAAAGAAAAGGCCTTCAAAAAGTATGGAGAGAAAATCAAGCTAACACCAAAATAGTCATGGCATCATGCCAATGTCCATTCTAGAATAACAACTGCAAACCGATAAAAAGACTTTAATCTAAGATAATAACCGAAGAGGGGTGACAAGTTTTCATGTGGAGAGATGGCAGTCGGAGATGAAACATTCAATGGCAAGATGTTAAAGAGCATCATTCACCTTTGCTAACTCAATCTCCGAGTAAAAGATGACAAATTTCTCCACCCTTACTATTATGATCCTAAATTTATAAAATTTATATTAAATAAAAAATAATAAATTTATAGCAAAAATATATAATAATCTATTTTAAAACGGTTAAAATAAAAGTTAAAAAACTTAACTTCTACACCATTCCAATAATATAAATTCTACCAATAACCTTAAAAACACAAAAGTACTTTAAGATTAGTTAACATCTTCATCCATTGATTCCTTTCATGAATCTAAAACCTGATTAACCAATTCCACATGATCCAGGAGTTGATACACTCTCTCTTCTTCCCTTACTCTCCAATAGTTTAAGCTGAATTTTTTCACTTAATTAAAAATTCTAGATTGCTCACCCTTTGTCAAATTGATTACCATATTCTAGACCAAGTTAAATTTTACCTCCAATGCGTTGATGTTTCTAGTGCACCAGAGTTCCCATAATGGTTGTTATTTGAGAAGTAACATAGTAATCGTGCTCATGGATTTGCACAACTGCAAGAATCAAGCTTTAATTTCCCTTAATAGCCTCTTGAGTACTCCAGGAAGCATGTCTTATCTCTTAAAGTTCTTATTAATCCATTAAAAAATCCAACAAAACATTTCTCAATGGTAATTGCAAAATGGTCTACACTAATAAGCCTAAGCCTAGGCCCAATAATTTCTCTCCAAACCCAATGTATTAATAGGATTAACTCAAAATGGTCATTAAGAACACAACCCAAACAAATGATGAACAGGGGATTCCAATGTAAACAATAAAGGCCCAAGGTTAGACACTCTAAGCACCCAAGCAAGAAAAAACATGAAATGATCATTGTTTAAAAATTAGTTTAAAGGTTGTTCGTGTAGTGTACTAAGCTAGATTATGTTTGGGGTATATTATATGTCATTTCAATTTAAAAGTATTCGACCAAAAAGCGCATGGATAAGGATAAATGTTTTGATTTTTTTTTTTTCTAAGATATATTTTTCATCTATATTATCTATTTAATAATGTTTTTTAATAAAGGGTTTTAGTTTGTGTTTTAATATTTTTATTGTTTAATATTAATTTTGATTCTTTACTAATATAATAATAATAATATAATTTTAAGTGTATGATCAAACAAGAAATCAAATTGATATATAAAATTCTTTGTTGTGAAACAACAAACATTTCAATATTAAAATTTATAATAAAATAGTTTTGCCTATCTTATTAACTAGCTACATTAATAATCCCCTAAAAAAATTGTCATTTATCTTCTCTATATGCCTCCAAAAAAACAAAAAAAAAAACCTGCTAAAGATCATTTAATCATAATAATTTTTATATAGTAAACCATAAATAGAAAATATTTTTTATAAAATATTTAAAAATAACATATTTAAATAAAAATATAAAACCATAATATATATAAAAATTTCTTATTTAACTTTTCAAATAAATTTGATATTAATGTATATTTTTTAATTAATTAAATTATCAATATGTATGCTATGTTGTCATTAAACTATATCAATCGACATATTGTCTTTGAAATTAGAATTTCAGAGTCGTTTCTTAAATAAATATGAATTTTTCATTTATGTAAAAATTTAAAATTTTATAAGTTAGTTTCTCTATGAAAATATATCATGGTCTTTTGTTATCACTTTCTTTGATCCCATTATGTGTGTAATAAATTATTACTCAAAAGCTAAATAGGGCTTCATATTACTCGAAAGCAATCAATCTCACACTCAAATTTAATTATCGCGATGTACATATTAGGCCTTTTTAGACATTTAAGATAATATCTGTAATTATTATTTAGTTTGGATTCATTTAATTCCATGCCCATTGAGAGATAAAAGGTGTACATTTTTCTTAAGTTTTATATTTTAAATTAGTTTTTTGTTAAATAAAAATATGAATATTTATTTCTTCACATGACAAGTAATTACTGATCTTTTTCCATATTTAATTGTTAAGGGTTAAATAAAATATTTTTAAAGAAAAATAACATAAAATTAAGAGATTTTTGAAAAAATATTTAAACATTAATCAAAAATACAAAATTTTAAAGTAAATTTAGTAAATAAAAAAGATAAAAGTGTTTTGAAAAAAAAATAACATGAAGTACGATTATATTTAAATTGAGTAATAAATGAAATTAAGATCTTTTATTTTTACGTTATTTATATCATTTTTATTTTTTTTAAATATGTGTTAATTTCAAGTAAGGGATAGAAAATTCTATATCATTCCTAAAAATTAAAAATGCAAATCTCAACCCCATAATTATGAATATTAATAACCTTTAATATTTATATTTAATTTAATTTTAATTAAGGATATATTATAGTGGAGAAAAATAAGTACTTAACTTCACCAAAAATTATTCAAATTTAAATTTTAATTTAAAAAACAATTAAAATAAAATTGAAATAATGTATATGGATTTTCATTATAATATAGATTATTGTTTGTAATTATTTATTTAAATATGATTGTTTTTCGTATATTATCAAATTTAAATACTATTTAAAGAAACCATAAAAAGTAAGAAATAGGAAGGTAAAGAAACTATAAAAGTTAGAAATTAGAATAAATGTTATGGTTTGTTTTCCCTTTAATATAGATTATAATATTTAAATTTGTAAATTATTTATGTTTTAAAATATTTTTTTTTATTCATATAAAATTATAAATAAAATGATTGGAATTTGTGCATTTATTTTGGAATAGGACTTTCAAAATTTGAGTTTGTTGTAGTCAAAGACTACTTTTTTGTTTGGAAAATCATGGAAATTCTAGTAATATTTTGATAAATTTCTCGAGAGATTTTTGTAAATCCAAGTTACAGTTGTCAAACTTCAAGATTTTGGGTGCCCCAAAGGTTTTTGATGGTGTTGAATCCATTTCCACTATCATAAATATGATTTAAACACTACTTCTACAAGATTTTTGTAAATACAAGTTACAGTTGTCAAACTTCAAGATTTTGGGTGCCCCAGAAGTTTTTGATGGTGTTGAATCCATTTCCACTATCATAAATATGATTTAAACACTACTTCTACAAGATTCATTGAAAAAAATTCCCCAGATTCTGACCACTTTTGCTTTTCCGGACAAAATCTCTACCTCACTTTTGCTTTTCCGGACAAAATCTCTGCCTTACTTTTGCTTTTCCGGACAAAATCTCTGTGGACAACGCCTTTTAATTTAATTATTAATAATTATTAAGTTGGTGGTAGTGATTTAACTTCCATAAAGTATTCTGAAATATTTATAATAGTATACACAAATCAATAGTTGAGATTTATTTCCAAAGTAGTTATGTCGTTTTACTCTTTTAATTAAAAAAAATGCCATATGAACAAATTTTAAAATATGAAATATTATATTAGGAGTTTAATATTGTTTTAGGAATATAAACATTTACCTCTCATTTTTATATTATATTATATTAGGAGTTTAATATTGTATTAGGAATATAAACATTTACCTCTCATTGTTACTCTACATTGAAGTTTTCTGAAAGTGCCCTAATTTGCCGGTTCAATGTTTTTTGGCCGGTTGACAACTCTCCACAATTGGATCTCGGAGGTATGAAAGCCTGTCATTTCTGATGAAATTAATATCTATCCTTGTGCTAGGGGTTTCTTTATAGTAAATTTTGAAAATCCTGAAAGCAGGCAATGTATTCTAGATTTCGGCCCTTGGTTTTGGGAAAAACCAAGCCTATTCATGAAGCCATGGAAAGCCATGGAACCCATCATTCGATCCCTTTACAGCAGTGATAACTTCAGCACCAATTTGGGTGAGATTGCCAAGCCTACCCTTGCATCTCTGGAATCTCTCCTCGTTAAAAGTCATTGGAAATGCAATTGGGAAATTTTACTGCAGGTGCCCAGAAACATAGGAATATGCCAGAACCACTTATGCACGCATCTTTGTGGAAATGGACTTCAGTGTCGGATTCTCAGCCATCTAGCCAAAAATTGCCCAAAAGCCTCTGAGAAAAATTCTGCTAGAAAAAACCACCATAGATCTACATCGTGGGAAGGAGCACAAAAAGAAAAAGAACACTACACTGTCATCAAAGAAGAATACTCTAAAGAAAACTTTGAATCGCAAGAAATCGGGCAAGAAATAAACAACTCTCAAGACAAGCAGGGAGAAAGCCCCGCCCAACAAATCAACAATTATGAGGATTCAAATACCGCACAAAATAAATCTTCATTTAACAGCAAAGCAGATCTCCTAGACCAAACATTTTCTCTGAATATCTTCAAAAGGACGAACACAATAAACCAGAAGACAAGCAGAGAGAAAGCCCCGCCCAACAAATCAACAATTATGAGGATTCAAATACCGCACAAAATAAATCTTCATTTAACAGCAAAGCAGATCTCCTAGACCAAACATTTTCTCTGACTATCTTCAAAAGGACGAACACAATAAACCAGAAGAGATGAAGGAGATGCAAGATAAAGGAAGTTGGAAGACCGTAGAAAAAAAAAAAAAAAAATTACAACACCAATTTCGCCAAGAAAGACGAGGAGCCAGATAATTAAAGACTAAAAAAATTATAGGTCCGATAGATCAATTTGGTTTTAGTGGACGTTAACCACCACCATCATCATAAAAAACTACAAATCTTATAATGAGTAGTTGATAATAAAATTTTATTTTTTAAATGTTAAATATTAGACTCTTTTTAGATTTAAACCATTTTAAATTATACTCCATAATTATAATATGATGTTTATATATAAGTATACCCTAACTTGAAGAGAAATGACTTTTTTTCACAACATTTTTTCTAGTAAAAATTATTTAATCTATAAAACCTAAGTATTTTTTGATGTGATAAATCCATTTATTAATAATGCATTTTAAGTAACAAAAATTCACTTTTTTAGTTAAAATTATATATCGCTAAATTTAAGTAGGAAAAAATTATTTTATATATTAAGCCGGAGATGGCTCTTTTGATGTTCTACTGTATGTCTTAATTGTAATGAGGTGTTTTTCAGAGTTAGATGATCTAACGACTTTCGAGTAGAGAAATTATTCAGCATTTGTGTGTGTCAGGCATTTATTTAAACGGCAGAATTACTGCCGTTTGATGCGTTTTATTATTTATACACTATTGTCGCTGCTGTAACGGGATTTGAAGAATCGATCTTCTTTGAAGTAGAGAAATTATTCCGCATTTATGTGTGTCAGCCATTTCTTTAAACGGTAGAATTACTGTCATCTGATCCGTTTTATTATTTATACAATACCGTCGCTTCTGTAACAGGAATTGAAAAATCGATCTTTTCAGTGTAGGAGTTCGGAGGAATTTTCTATATACGAAGTCGCAAGTTCAGCCAAAGTTTCTACTGGAAAAAAAAATAGTTCAGCGAAAGTTTCTAGTGAAAAAAAAAATAAGTTCAGCCAAAATTAGAATCTGCCGTTAAGATCTAAATCCAGAGGTAAGCTGTTTTATATACACAAGGAGAATTGCTGTTTTAATGTATATTACCATTGGTCTTGCAACGGGAACTGAAAATCCAAGTGTTTGGGGCAGGCATTTGGGGGAACTTTTTGAATTCGGAGTTCGAAAATCAAGAATCTGCCTTTATGATCTCAGTCCAGAGGTAAGATTCTGTAATGACTTAAATTTTCAGCTTTTTTTGGAAGCAATGTTACTATTTTTACTCAAAACAGAAACGTCAATAGTAATTTCACTGTGCTTCGAACTAGAGTTCGGGCCCAAAATCTGCACGGCGCTAAAATTTTCAGTGTTTGTAGCCAAAAATTTAATGTTTGCTTAATTGCTGGTATTTACTGTTAATTTGCTTAAGCGTGGTTTATGCTTGCCTAGTGGTAGCATTTTGAAAAGAGAGGATAAATAGGGAAACCTTAGTTTACTGGTTTGGTATGGGCAAAACCTGAACAAGAAAGAGGATGTATGGTCAGTTTCCCATCAATTTGTTTAAATTTTTAGTGTTCTTATTGCTTCCTTAGTGCTCATTTTTTCCATGAAAAATTAAATGTGTTTTCAGTGTAATGGGATGTTGCATTTGAGTAGCAAAGTTTTACATTTCAAATATTTCATTTAAGATTTTAAATGAGTAATTTTAAATTACTTTGGAAAGGTTTAAATTTTCAAATCTCTAAATTATGGTTTCACTCAAATAATAATTTTCTCATCAAAATTTGGTTATTTTTTTTCAAAAAATATAGATTGGAAGTGTTTGAATCACTTTTTTAAATGGTGGTAATGGATTTAACACTCTTAGATTTTTTTTCAAAAAATTTAAATTAAAAATATTTGAATCATTTTTTTAAATGGTGGTAATGGATTCAACACTCTCTAAAACCTCATAAACACCTAAAATCTTGAAACTTTATAGTTGTAATTGGATTTCGAAAATTTTCCATTGAATTTCATCAAAATTGTGCCAAAGAAAACCATACTTTTGGGGGAAAATCGTAGGTGGTTGGACTACCCTCTACTAAAACTGCTACTCCTTTAAGCTAATTTCTCTGCCTTTTCCATCATAAAAGCATCTAGATAGATGACAAACAATAAAATGATCCAATCTCAATCACCTTCTAAAACTACGACTCCTCTAAACTAATTTCTCTAGCTTTTCCATCCCAAAAATATCAAGATGGATGACAAACAATATAATGATCCAATTTTGTTCACGTTTAATTTCAATAAAGATGTCACTTGAAGTAATGTAACCCCAACAATTAACTCCCACCTTCAACCCTTTCTTATAAACTTTGAACATAAAATTTAATAGAAATTGAACCTAACACAAACTAATCTAAGCGTCATAGATTAGTCATTATTATATATATAACATATAATAATAAATAAATAATCTCATTTACAATATTATACTCAATATTATTATGCATTTTAACCGCTAAAAGAACATAAATATATTAAATAAAGTTATAAGCCTAACCTTAAATCAAATTAACAAAACATTTAAATTTGAACCTCTCCATCTACATCTACAAGGTATACGCTTGTATAACAATGAAGATACTCAAATCTTTCCTCCATCGTTGAAGGATACTTTGCTAGAATAAATCTAAAAATAAATAGGTGTCAGTGAGATGTAAATTTGCTAGAGTATTCTAATTCATTTGAGTGGAGTATTATTATTTTTAGCAATATCATACCCATAAGTTTGAAACGTTGAGTTAGAATTCCTCTATAAACACAACTTAATCCAACAATCAGATTCAAGCTATGTTTGTTAGAATTTTATCTCACTTTTATGTGAGTTTTATTTTTCTATTTAGTTTACTATTTTGGTATTAAAACTAAGGAAGTCAATGAGTGGGGATGAGGTGTTGGTGTTTGTGTTAGAATAATAATTACGCATGTTCATATGATGACGAGTAGTTGGTGTCAATCAGCGATAGTTAGCAAGTATAGGTAGACAGTAAATGATAGTCGGTGGAATCTTGTAGATTCTCTGGTTGGGCTTCTATATAAATTGTCTTGTGTGTAATGCAATCGACAAGCTCATGTGGTGAATTTCATTTTCTATTATGGTATCAGAGTCGGTGGAGTGTTGGCATATATAAGGGTTTGTAGCCGAGTGTATGCTGAAAAGACGAGTGTTGAGATCTGTTGTTGAGAGCAAAGTCAGAGTCGTGAGGGCTCAGTGAAAGGAGTGTGAAAGGAGTGTGGACGTTGCTTCAAGTATATACAGCATTGAAATTTGTTGAGAAGCCCATTCATTAAAAAGGTGTGCGGGCTATTCTGCATGGCTTTTGGAAGAGTTGTTGCTCCTTGTTCATGGGAGCGTAATTGTTGGACACTGTTATTTGTGAGATCGTGGGAGACCGTGCCTGAGCGTGGAACCGACCAGCTAGAGGGTTGTGACGCTGGCAGCAAAGGGAGTTTATGTTTACTCATCCTACTGGAGAAAGTGTTGCCTTTGTGAATCCTTGCAAAGGTGTGGCTGAACTGAGGGCGTGTGAAGCCATTGTTTGAACACTAGTGTGTTGCCTGCTAAGGAGTTGTGTGGTGTGAAGGAGGCGTTGAGCCTAGTGATGTTGGAGCACATTTAAAGTAATTTTCGTGGTTGTTGTTTGACGAAGAGCAAGAGCTATGGGCCTGGTGGTGTGAAGTGTGCATCGAAAGCAGACAATGTGGTTATTGATTGGGTGTTTTGTATATATGTGCTGTTGGTGCAATTATTTTTTAATCATTACAAGGTTTCAATCCCTCCAAACCGTTGTTCGTGAACCTATTCGTGGGACATATCATTGTTAAGAAGAGTGTGTGAATGCTAGTGAGCTGAGCATGAGAGTCTAGAGTCATGAGGAAGACTTGGTGTATGTTAAGCATTGGAGCTGAGTGGAGTTGTCAATGTGTTCGAGCTTGTTAAAAAGGTTGTGAGTTGTTGTGAGGTTGCTAAGTGTGAATGCCCTGTGAACTCAGTCGTTGAAGCCCAAAATCAAGTAGCAACGTGGAGTGCATAGTGTGCAGTGGAGCATTGAAGGACGAGTGGAGAGCACTGTGATGTTCGGAAGACCCTGTCGATCGTAAGTAGTGAGTAAACTATTGCGGTGAGTGTTGAGCTACCGTTTGTTGTTGAGCTTGGGGATTTTGTTATTTCTGCGGGTGTTGTTGCAACCTAAATTGTATACTGAAGAGCATTGAAACAAAGAGTTGTGGTGTAAAGAGCCAACTGTTTGTCTTGAGATGCCAAGTGTGGTAGAGTAGTGAGCCTGGAGCTTGGATACATGGTGGAGAGTAGATTTTTCAAGTTGCTAGGGTTTCAGATTAATGTTTCAGCTTAAAGAGCGAATCGATATGGAGCTTTGGGGAAGCTGTGCAACCTAAGGAGTAATCTAGCATGGAGTAAGCTAATGTGGCGTGAAGGTATGTTTATGTGACTTTTCACCTTTGGTGAACTCTGTATGTTTGACCGTTGTTGATAGCGCACCCGATTATCCTAAAGAGGAGCCTATGTCACCGTTTGAAGGCCGACAGGAGGAGCACACTATGTCTATTAGGTGGAGATATACTAAGCACTCTCGGGATGCTGAATAAGAGATCCAATTCAAGAAAAAGTTTCATCATTATACTTTACCAAGAAGACAAAAATGAAAGCTCTATGAGAGAGTCTTCATATTTTTGTCATAGTATCAGAACCTCCTTACTATGAAGGTTTTCTGAGGTTTGTGATCCACACTCTGGCCACTCAATGTACAACAGAGTGGCATGAATGTAAAAAGAGCTAGAGTTGCAAAGGAGGCCATCCCAAAATTGTCTCACGTGGAGGCTGAGGAGTGTTAAGGAAGAGGTTGTAGATGCCATTTGAGCAGTATTGCTCTTATCGACTTTGAGAGCCCAAGATTGATTTGTGTTGGAATACCAAATCCAACGTAATTGTTCGACGTTGTATCATGGGAGCGTAATTGTGAGGCGATGTCATTTGTGTGACCATGGGCTTTGTCCATCTTCTTGATCTGGGTATTGGCGAAGCATGTGAAACTTGCATACAAAGTGTGAACTGTATGTGGAGGAGTCTACGTTGAACAAAGCCACTAGGCGCGCATTAATCTGTGCGTGGTGTGGCCACCTATACGTTAGAGTCGATTTTGACCTAGTGAGTGGTGAGTCTATTGCGATAAGCTGGGGGTGTGATCATTGTGTATAGGCTTTGTGGAAGCTACCAATCTCCCCATTTTTCACTTCCCTCGAAGTTACCATTGTTAAAGGAAGGCACTCTCCTGTCAAATTATATAGAGTCGTGTTTCTGTGAAGTGGAATGTCGATCCAAAGATTCTAAATGTTAAGCACATGGGGTTGAATTATTTAACACTCACAAGCATGGACCATTTAGCACGAAGAAAAAAATGAAATATATCGTTGTAAGCCTAGCTGAGACTTAGACCGGCAAGCAAGTTAAAGTATAGGTCCTGAGCAAGCAAGTTAAAGTATGGGTCATGATTAAAGGGAGGTGATAGAATAATAATCATGTATGTTCATATGATGGTGAGTAGTTGGTGTTAGTTGGTGATAGCCGGCAAGTACAGGTAGACAATAAATAATAGTCGATGGAATCCCTATAGATTCTCTGGCTGGGATTCTGTATAAATTATCTTATGTGTAATGAAATCGACAAGCTCATGTGGTGAGTTTCATTTTCTATCAGTTTGGGAGCCATTATTTTTTTGGAAGCCATCACCTATGAAAAGGACTGTTGTTTTGTTCGAGAAACTTATTGACCACCCGTTGTAGCAGCTACAACCACCCTCCAAAATTTTGGCCTGCCCCCAATTTCGGAGCCTCCCTTGAGAGTTTCCCTTGATGACTACACATGCTCAGGTTCAATCCATGAACTCATGGGACTCTTTGCATCTGCCTTTCTTGTTCATTTCATTCAAGTTTCTACATGTTGGTGTCTAAGTCATGCTTACGACCATGTTCTGGTTATGCTCAAAGTCTTTGCTTCATGTATACTCATGTTCACTATGAAAGCATCTGTCACACTCACACACGAAGTCACATTCACTGTCGCACAAGCATCATCACGATCGATCCACAATCAATCACAAGTGTCACGCTTGTCGCTTGCAGCGTAAGTCAGTGATGTTGAACATGTGTGTCTGGATGGTTTGAGTTGTCTCGTTGTCGAGTCATGTGAGTGTGTGTTTGCATGATCACCTATGCATCTTTCGATCTCTCACACACTTAGTCATTTTTGTTGAAGTTATGATGACCAGACTCCCCTCTGATAGCCGAACCATCACCCCACCATCAACTCGATCAACTATCACCCAGAACAACACAGAAGCACCAAGCAAGTATTTTCAAGTTGTGATGCCTACAAGCAATTCAATTAACTTGCATGCTAACCACACAGATAGTCCGACCCGACAATGACCCTAGGACTGACTCCCTTAAAAAATTGTGCAGAGGCCACTGACCTTGCCTGCTCAGTTGATTGAGAAAATTGCACAGAAAGGTCGGAAAGTCACCAAGTGCCTGTCCCTGTCTCCCTCAGAAAAGTCAGTCCTCCCGACAGTCAATCGACGAATGCTCATGCAAGAAATTGCGCGGTTTTCATAAGCAGGCCTTCTGTTGCTCAGCAGTCCACTTAGCTTAGAAATTGCTCAAAGATGATCAATAGGCCGACTTGTCAGCCTCAGTGTAGTTTCCCTCGCCAGCAGCTCCTAGCCGCAGACTACCAGTTCCCTCCAAGAATTGCGTAGTTTATGTTGCTACCGACAACTAACTGCACATTCCCCTTGGGAATTGTGTAGTTTCTGCTGCCAGTGACCAAGTAGCCAACTACCAGTTCCCTCTGGGAATTGCACAATTTTGACTGCCAGGCTCCCAGCTAGTTGCTCCCAAAAACTATGCAATTTCTGCCTGCTGATCCTCCTTGCAACCTGACTTGTTCCTCCAAAAAATTGTGCAAATTTTGCCTTTGAGCCCCTATTGCTTGCTCATTCCAAAAACTGCACAGATTATTCCTAGCTTGCCTTCCTACAGCTGGCCCTGACCCTCCCAAAATTTGCGTAATTTTTCATTCCAACCAAGCTGGACCTCACGGACAGTCATTGTCAACTTGGATTGCCCATCTTCATCACTCAGTGACTCTTGCACAGTTTTCATTAGCAATTCCCAGAGCCATCATCCCGCTTCGTAACCTTGCTGCCTCTCCCAGTCACTTGCATCTGAAATGATCATGTGTCATGGTAGACTAGGAGGTTTTTGGATTTGATGTCGTCTCGTCATGAGTGACTGCAGGCACATGTGCACTAACAAACATGGTGCGGCAACGAAAGGGATGAACGAAGGGAGCATATGCAGAAACACAGGTTCACCAATAGATGAATGAACGATGCATGTGAAGAGATGTGCTCACGAATGGTTGATCATGCAAAGATGTGTTCTCAAACAAACGGATGAGCAAACATGCAAGATGTGCTCATGAACAGGCGAACATGCACCTTTCGCGAACAAATGAGCTTGTTAAGCCTTCCAATATGCAAGCAAGTAACAACGTGTCAAAGCATCATCAAGCGAACCAAAGACCATCGAAGACTTCATGCACTTTGCCATGCGGAGGTGAAGTTGTGCTACACCACGAAGACATCCATCACCTAACAGCACTTTAGCTCTACATGCACTTCAGCAGCAGCATGAATGTACCAACATTGTCATGTCGAGTCATGTCATGAATCATGTCGCCCACATATCTACTATGGGCTATGTTATCAATCAACGTAATGTAACGTGGAATTCCAAGAGACCCACTTGTTGTACAAAGTGTCATGCAAATTCAAAAGGTCATGGAATTCAAACAATCATGAGGGTAGTCGAACAGCCACAAGGGTTAGTTTCACCCTTGGCTATAAATACCCCCTCCTTTGTGCATGAAAGGACCTTTCACCTAAGCTCCTCCCACATAGACAAGAGAGGTTGTAATATTTTCTTTGAAGAGTAAGTAGTGGCTCCAACACCCCACACTCAGGGTTAGTGATGTATGGTGTAATGATGTGTCTTGGAACTTTCGGTTAATTCAGAAGCCTGCTAACAAGCCAACACATTTTCACACATGTATTGTAACTGTTATAATACTAATATTGAACACTTGTAATGCATGTTGCTTTAACCTGTGTTGAACACTTGAACTATTTCACTTGTTGTAATACATAATCTGTTAATGGAAATATGTTGTATATGTTGTTAACGTTGTCTCTCCCGTGGTGGCTATCTCCCCAGACATCAGACCAAACTTTCACATAAACTTGTTGTAACAACTCTTGCACTCGTTTGGACTCATCCATTGAGTGTTGTACGTGTTATCTTACCTTGTGTGTTATGACTACTGCATCCGTGTGTATTGCTCCTACGGAAGTTATGCACGTCTTGTTGTGTTGTGTGTTCCTAGCCGAGTTGGGACTTCATCCCAACCAACTTGGGACTCACTCTCACCATCTCCCCTTACAGTGAAAGAACCATTGACACAAGTACACTAGCATTCACCAAGCACGCAAACCTCACTTCTCGAAGGCAAAGCAGACCAATCTCTTGTGTTGAAAAGCAAGAGTTGAGGCAAATCCTTAAGACAATGGAAACCAGGCCATCATAGTGGATGGGAATCCCACACCAAACAGTGTGAGGTCTATTTTGGACTTCATACCGGGGTGATCCCCTGAATGTTGGTGGGTTTAACACTGTCAACACCACCTATGCATTAAAGGAGAAGAGAGTCATCACTCTACATGAAGAGGAATATCACATCCTAAGAGAGAGTGAGAACCATTATTTAATTGATTATTCATCTAGCATGAACGAGCTTATTGTGTATCCATTGAGTGAAGGAGGTTGCTAGCAATAATTTGGTCAAAAAGTTGATTGAAAGATAGTTTATTGTTGAGAGTTTTGTATGTGAAAGTATTGTTCGTGTTGCAAAACTCTAGCCTGTTTGTTCAACTACACTATAAAGAATTTGTGTGTGGTATCATCAAAAGTAAATAGCTAAGATGATTCACAAATTATTTTGAAAGAAATATTGTTTTTTGATTAAGAAGTTAAAAGAATTTTATTATGTATTCATCATGTCAAATCCACTAGTTGATTCTTATCTCAATGAATCGATTATGTGAATCTAAATTTTAAGTTATAGACTCTAGAATTGAATCCAAAGCTACAACCCCTCCAAATACAATTTAAGATTGAGAACAACGAGAGAGAAAAGCAAAGGTACTCATGAGAATGTCTATCAAAGACACAAGGAATACAAAACATCTCAAGAAATGTGGGATACACTTAAAGGTTTATTTGAGATAGCTAATACAAATCAAGTGTTATTTATAAAAGGTGAGCTTCATTCAATTAAGAATAAAAAAATACTCTTGAGAGTGTCCATCAAAGATAATAAATTATTCCACACATCAGGGAATGCAAAATGTCATAGGAAGCATGAGATATACTTAAAGGTTTGTATGAGATAACTAGTACAAATCAAGTGTTTTTTTAAAGAGTAAGGTTCTTTTAATTAAGTTGGAGGAGAATGAAAACATTAGTAATTTTCTTTCTAGAATCAAAGAGCTTAGAGATAAGCTTGGTGATATTGGTAAGAAGACTTCAAGCACAAATCCAATAATTGTAACATTGAATGGCATGTTAGATGATTATCAAATGTTTATTGTTGGTCTCTTTGCTGGAGACAACATCGATATTTGTTGAATTAACTAGTATTATTTTATGAGAGGAAGAACATAAAAAGAATCTTAACTACAATTCCTTGAGTTCAAATTTGGCATTGTTAATGAAAGGAGAACAACCATGCAAATAAATCCATGGGAAATGAATAAAATAAATAAGTAGCATGAAAACCCATATCAAGGTGATTCTTCACCAAGAACAAAGAGGAATGTTGCATTCTTCTACTATGGTAAAATTGGGCATTTTGCTAAAAATTGCTTTAAAATGGAATTTAATGAGTCCAAAAATATAAATTGAAGACATATAGCTCATTTTGTTGATAAAGAAGCAATAATAAATATTGATCTTAAAAATCACAAGTCATTCATTTTAGATACATGATTAGTAGTAGAAATAGATTATTCTAATGCATGGTTTATTGAACTTGGTACTTTTATTCATATGTTATGCAATAAATATCGGTTGGAACCTTATCATTTCATTGATAATGGTTCTAATATATATCTAGGAGATGGCCTAGGTCACATTAAATTAAAGGTTATGGATATATATGTGTGGCATTGCCTAGTGGTCATGTAAAACAAATTGAAAATGTGATGTGCTAGGAATAAAGATGAATTTAATTTTAGTATCCACTATTATTGATCAAGACTTAAAAGTTGAAACTATTAAGTCACAGTGTGTTATGAAGGAAATACATTATCACTGCGAAGTTTTTATAATAGGAGACATGGTTGGAGGATTCTATAGCTTGATGTTAAAAGGAAGAATCGTCAAGTGTTGACATATACAACTATTTCAACAGAAAAAGTATGGCATCAAAGATATGGACACCTAAATCATAACAATCTTATGTTACTTCAAAAGAAATAAATAGTGAAATGTCTTCCAATTTATAAGAATGAACATGTTGAAAATGAAGGACGTGCCTTAGGTAAACAACATAGAGAAGAGTTTCGTACACATACAGAGAAAAGGAAAAGATAAATTCTTGAACTAGTGCATCCCAATGTACATGGTCCCATGCAAACTAGGTCTCTTGGCAAATCATATTATTTCCTTGTCTTTATTGATGATAAAACTAGATAGAGATGTGTCTAATTCATAAAAATGAAAATTGATTTGTTTGAGTATTTTGAAGAATTTAAAAACTTAGTTGAAGAACAAACATGAAGATACATCAAAATTTTCCAATTATTAAGATCAAGGAGGAGAATACACATCAGGTACATTTTATTGAATGTTGCAAAAACAAGAGGCTTCAACAATAGTTTATAATGCCATATACTCCTAAAATAATGGAGTAGCTAAAAGAAAATATAGAAATTTAGTTGAATGTGCTTGGAGCATGATTAAAGGTAAAATTATTACTACAATTTTTTTGGATGAAGCAATGAATATTGTTGTATATATGAAAAATAGAAGTCCTAAAAATCTTATAACGCAAAACTAATTTTGAAGTAATTTATGGCTCTAAACTAGTAGTAATTCATCTAAGAATTTTTCAAAGTAAGGGATTTTCACATGTTCTTAAAGAAGATAGTAGAAAGCTTGATTCCAAGGTAATAAAATGTGTCATTATTGGCTATAATACTAATTGGAAAGCTTATAAAATGTATTATCCCAGTATTCATAAAGATTTTTCAAGTAGAGATGTCTTATTTCATGAGCATGTAGATGAAGGTCAGAAAGAGGATAATCATGATGTATGGTATTTTCCCAAAGACAATGTTGAAAGTGTCAAAGAAGAAGAAGATGTTGAATGAGTTCAAGATGAAGCTTCAAGTATCATGGACACCTCGTGTAGCCAAAACACACCAAGAAGAGATGAAGAAACATCACAAAGTAGTTTAGCATCAAGGAGATCAACATGACCAATTTGAGCACCTATAGAGTATAAATATTATGCATTCATGACTCAAGGTATCAATGTAGTGGAGCCTTTAAATTATGAACAAGCCAAAGACCATAAAGAATGGATGGACACCATGGAAGAAGAATATGGTTTTATAATGGAAAATGGAACATGGGAATTAATTGAATTGCATGATAATAACATTCCCATAGGGTCAAAATGGTTCAAGTATAAATCTAATGATGATGCTAGAATAGCCAATTATAAAGCTAGATTGGTTGCAAAGAGTTATTCACAAAAACAAAGAATTGATTATGAAGAAACATTTTTCACTTATAGCTAAATTGAATACTATTATTAATGATTGCATTGGCTACTAAGTATAATTGAAGACAACATAAGTTGGATGTTAAATCATCTTTTCTAAATGGAAAATTGAAAGGAAGAGGTTTATCTTGTTCAACCAAAATGGTTTGAAATCAAGTTTAAGAACACCTCATGTGTAGGTTAAAGAAGGCATTATATGGACTTAAACATGCATCTAGGTCATGCTATATATGACAATTGATACCTTCTTCTTTTAACAAGGTTTTTTAACAGTGAAAGTCATCCATCCCAACATTTATATTAAGAAGGATTAAATGGTCATATTGTTTTGATTTCTTTATATGAGGATGATTTGATCATAACAAGAAATTATAATGAGTTAATTGAAGAAATCAAAAGACAATTATCATTGGAATTTGAGAGGAACTTGGAAACTTACATTATTGTTTAGGCCTTGAGGTATGAAAAGAAGATGGTAAGAGACTACTCACACAAAACAAGTATACAATGGAGACAATTAAGAGGTTTGATATGCATGTGAACGTAAACAAGTGTCTACTCCATTAAAACATAATGTTAAGCTCAGTAGTGATGAAGAAACAAAAGAACAGAATGGTACTTGATATTTATAATTGGTGGGAATTCTGAATTATCTCACTACAGTTAGGCCATATATTGCATATTTAGTTAATATACTTGGTTAATACATGGCTAAGCTTTCATGATAGTGATTGGAAAGTGACAAAGGAAGTCCCAATATTTGAAAGGGATTATTAATTTTGGTATTCAATATGCCAATGATTTTAATGTTTAACCGTTAGGTCATTCATATTCAAATTTGATAGGAGATCCTAATGATAAAAATTCAACCACAGGCTACGTAATTTTTTTATAGGATCTAGGATCATGTAATGGAGCAGAAAGAAGAAACTAATTGTTTCCTTCTCATCCATTGAAGATGAGTACAAACCTTTATGTAGTGTCACTTGTGAGGCAATTTGGTTGAGGATATTTCTTGAAGATATGGGAGAAAACCAAAACGTACCAAAAATTGTTAAATGTGATAACCTAAATTCCATCAAAGTGGAAAAAAAGTAGTACATTGTGCTACGTCAAAGCATATTGAGATACACCATCATTTTGTGAGAGACAAGATATAGTCAAAGGAGATTGACTTGACCTATTGTAATACAAATGATAATGTAACATATATATTTACAAAGCCTCTTGGAAAGGAGAAACTTGAAAATCATAGAGACAAGTTAGATGTTGTAGAAAATAGATTTATCAATTAAAAGAGAGTGTTAGAATAAATCAAGAAATGAATTGTCTCAATTAGGTGTTAATTTGTTAAAGTGTTCTAATTCATTTTAGTAGAATAATATTATTTTTGACAATATTATATCAACAAGTTTAGAAATCCGGTATTTCATCTATAAATAGAACTTGTTCCAAGCAATAAGATTTAAATTATATATGTGAAAATTATATCTCACCTTTATATAAGTTTTTCTTTTTAATCATATCTCACTTTTATCTTATCTAATGCAAAATATTTATTTTTACTACATCTTATATCATAATCTCATTTCAAACCCTCTTTTTTTTTAACTTGGGATGAGAGCACAAGAAACCCCTGAATACATCCCCACATTTCGTGGATGGTAAACCGAATAAACCATTGGCCCTGAGTATGGGGCCTCGCCCCAAGGGAATCAAAGAGAGTCAAACTCTTCATCAACAACAACTAGCAACAAAATCAAAGAATTTCACATCTGACTTTAACCACTTGAGCTAACCCTTGGAGATTTTATTTCAAACTTCTTATAAAATCAAATTGATTAAAAATTAACCACAAGTCACTTATTTGTGAAATTACATTCCTACTTTAGATCTTTAATATTTTTAAAATTAATATAATAATATTGTAATTAAATATCTAATATTTGAAATTCAACCATATGTCCAAATTCCATTCATACAATTATAATAAGAATCTCTAACATCAATTAAATGGGCCATTAAAATGTGCAACTTATACATGTCAAATTAGCAAGGCCACATTTTATTGAATAAATGTGGATCAACGCTATCTTCTAGTGTGAAATCTTGCATGTTGTACAATGTATCAAACACAAATAAAAATATCATTTATCCATTATAGATTGATGTTTTAGGAGTCAATAATTTTGTTTAATAATTGTTGTAGTTGTTTAGGTGTATGCTTTAAATGAATTGATGTTTTATAAATTTAATGAGGTTTCGCCAATTTCTTGAACTAGTTATTTTGGCTTTTTAATCTCCTTTTCTTGTAGGAAAGGATTGTAAATAAAGCGATTTAATGTATTCAAAGGTGTTGGATTTAATGGTGAGAAATGATAACTTTATTAGTATTTGAGCTAGTTTTAATTACTTTGAAAGGTTTATTAGCACTTTGAGGTAACTATGAGAAACTCAAAAGTAGGAGTTGAACATGTGTGATATGCATAGCACTATATACATAAACACTTAGATACATAAGATAGCACTATATACCTTGTATGTTCCTTAAGGTATTTGAAAATATTTATCTTGTCAATACCTTAAGATAGCCATAGAGACATTCAAATGTGGCGGCCAAACATACCAAGTATACATAGCATTACCCATGCACACATATATGGACCAAAGTCTATCCTATGTTCTTCTTAAATCCTATTAAAGAGAGAATGGCCATGTGGTGTATCGGCAAATACATTGTCAATTTTGGGAGAGGCGCAACGTTGAAATATTTCCCCACCTATTGTTAGTGTGGGTTTGTATCGTGTCAATGTGGCTTTGTGATTTGTAACTCTCCATAGTGCAAGAAAAATCCAAGTCTATTAATATGAAAAATTATAAAATTCCCCTAAATATGCTTGATAGGTGAAATAATCTTACACTAAGAGGGAGCTAAGTGTCACCATAGTATGTCTTATGTGAATTTTTTTGAGTTCCTAGACTTGCTTCATTTCAAGAAGAATATTCCTTCTTAATTTTGTTCAATAATTTCATTTTTGGTGAAAGGGTTTTCACTAAAATTCCTTCGCATCAAATAAAAATTGTAATAGCCCTGGGTTAAAAGTTTGTGTAATAAAGTTAATGAATGAAAAATAAGGCCAAGGTCATGGGACACATATTCCAAGTTGATTGTTGGGTAAAACATCCTAGTGGGTGTACATTTAGTTTATTATGGTTAAGGGGAAATTGGCAAAGGCTTTGAAAAGGAAAATAGGAATTATTAGCATTTGATTTATGCAAATAAAGGAAATTATGAGAAAAGGAAGGTGAAAGGTCACAGGTTGCATGTGAGGAGGAAATTGAAGGAAAATAGAGGAAAAATGAAGAAATTAGAGGCATTAATAATAAAAAGGCTTTTGAGTATCAATTCACAGCTTTTGTTAGTTAGTATTTTGTCAGTTGAGTTTTGGAATTGGCTTAAAAGAGTAGAAGAGAACCGCGAGTAGAAAGAAAGCAAGCAAGAAAAGGAAGGAGAAGAAAGCAAAGGAAAGCAATGAAGCAAGGAAGAGTTGGATCAGGTGGCTTCAATAGGAATACTTGCAGGTAACAAGTTACATGTATGATTTCGTAGCTGGTTTTAGGAATGCATGGTACGTGCATGTGTGTATTTGGTTCATTTGATGTCATTGGCATGGGTTTTGCCTGGTTTAACAGTGGTTTCAGCCTTTCTTTTCCATTTCCGAATAGCCACGGTGTGATGGGCTTCATTCTTGTTTGATCTTTGGATTTTTGAAAGGTTTTGGATCTGGGTGAGGTGGTTGAGAAAAATCACAAGGGTTGGGAGTGGAGATGGTTTTCTCCAGGAAGCCCTCAATAGGTGGATAGAGATAGGAAAATTCCTCAAGGGATGGTGAAGGAATTCTGAGGTATCCAAACTCGGTTTGGTTTTGTGCTCTTGGGGCTGGTTTACGTGAGATCACGGTAGTGTGAGGGCGGAGGTGGTTTAACCTTTGGATTCCCTTGGTTGTTTATGTATTGGTTTATACCATGAGATCCCATATTCATGCTTGGAATATGGAACAGTGGGTGATTGGCTAAAAGAAAGATTTGGTTTAGCCTAATCTATGGTTGGGTGGTACGTGGAAGTCCCTAGCTTGGTTGGCTTTTGCATATGTTAATAAGAGATAATTTCCTCTTGTATTTTATGAGTAGATGTACTTGTTATGATGTGGCTTTGATGGTTTTTCTATCATTGTTATTATTTTGGTTATATGATGGTTATAAGCATCGTTTTATGGTAGATTCCAATTATGGTCCTTATCATGTTTTGACTGGTAAATGAATGGTTATTGAATGGATGACCTAATAGATGTTATTGTAGATACTGTGAGAGGGCATTAGACCTTCTTGACGATTCCCAGATAAGTTTCAAATCTCTATGTTCATATATTCATTCATGACCTATAGATTTCATGTTCATTATGTGTTTGATAGAATGATTGTCATGGTTAGGTCAAATTCTTGTCTAAGTTTTGAGTTAATCACTTTTTCCTAGTGTCATTCATCATTCTAGAAAGTTCTATCAAGTTCTAGCAGAGGTATGGATCCTAGCCCTAAAAAAGTGGCTCAGATCTCTGGGTCGCATGCACAAAATTGAGTAATTTAAATTGCAGTCGCTAGTAGGCAGGGTTATACATGCGATTGGAGGCTTACATTCCTTGATTTGTCTTGCTATGCAAGTGATTGGGAGTCCAGGTCACTAAAAAGGAAAGTTAACTCAGGGTTATGGCACCTGGAGTGGTTGTTTGGCTCCTAGGGGTCCTGTACCTCCTGAGGAAGGTCATTAAAGTTTCGGTTTGTCGATTCCACTTCCTTAACTATACTTAGGAGGTTGATTCATGTCACATTAGCCCTCCATTCATTTTCCTCGACTGACCGGTGAGGGTGGGTAAATGTGGGAGGAGGCATTACATAAACATTGATTCCCAAATGGTTTTAGCCTTTAAAATTGAAGGGCCTCATTCTCCCATTCCCCTTTTTATTCCTTTCCTCTCTTGACATTAGACCACTTCCCTTGTTGTTCCTTTGCAGTGATGGATCATTGTAGTTGTTATGTTCCATATGGCAAATTGTTAAGAACTTGACAATGTTTTAAACTATCAAATTAAACCAAATTACACACAATATACACTATTTAGAAGTATGCACCACACCTCCCAAGTGATAGTATAGATAAATTACACAATTTTTTTTTATACATTAAGATCAACTTCTTCAAATAATCCAAGTACACACACACACACCTATTTCTTGTGTATGTCCATCATATGGTTGACCTGAAATTTACGTATACATTGGTCCCACATATATGACCTTCATGTATATAATGCCCACATATATACCCCCATTATGGTCATTACAGAGTAGCCCCCTTCAAAAAGTTTTAGGTTAATAGTTTTAAATATGATGAATCCAAGTAATAAAATTCATAATCTTGCATTGGAGTTTCCATTGATAATTATCCATCCATTTGTTGTTCATTTTTACTAGTGAATCCTAGATAACTCGATATTAGATGGTTTCTTTCATTATTTTTATTGTTGTAGTTTCTATATTTTTCGTAGTTGTCAACCTTTGATAATATTTAGTGGCAAGTGCAAGGAGTGGGGGGCACTGTGTGGGGATGGTGGGGTGGGTTATCTTTGGCCTTGAAGGACAAATAAATTGGAATACTCATGGAGCCTAGGCATAGCCTCTAACAACCAGGGTAAAATGTAGTCTCTCTTAGAAGGCATCATCCTAGCTCAATCTTTACCAATTAGATCTCTAATTATAATATGTGACTTTAGTAACTCCATCAATTATCTTGCTTTCAAAACCTTTCATTTGACCTCCATGTTTTTCCATCTTTGCACAAGAATTTTGGGACCACTCACTTTGATTCCTCGCATTCAAGTAAAACATGTTTTAAGAGACGTGAACAAGGCAACAAATAAGTTGGAAAATCAATCCTTATCACTCCCTCCTAGAAATTTCAATGTCGACAAAACTTAGTAGGAATCAATGCTCCTTAAAAAATATGAATATGAATTTCAATTCAATTTTTTTTATTATAACACCATTTGCATGTTGTCAATGTGACACTTCAAAGGCACAAAGGATGCATGTTGAGGCCTTTATAACAAACATTCTCTCCACATAGTGATTAAAAATGAAGAATAGGAGTATTGACATTCAACTTCTTTAGTCTCAAGTGCAACAACTCTAGGAAGTGCAATAAGGAGACACTCAAGGTAGTCAGAATAAAATCTCTTCTAAAAAATCAGCCCAATCTACGCAATTTGAAATGCCTAATCTTAATTAGGTAGTTGCTAATGAAAATTTGATCATTATAGATGATCAAGAGTTAGTCATTGTTATAATTTGATTGTTACTATGTTAGTGGCATTTTCTATAGATTGTATCCATATGGATATTTTTGGAAATTAGTATTTAGGATCGAGGCATAGCTAGTTTGACCATACTAGTATAGTCTTAAAACCCTTTGTAATATCGTCTCTTAGAAACTTACGGATGTGTCTAATTTTTGCTTCATCATATAAGCTACCTTGTATTGTTTATGTGTGTGTGTGTGTCTTGTTACATAATCATTCCTTTATGCCTTATTCTATGAATGTAATTGATTCTAACCTCTTCTTCCTTAATAATGTCGATGTCGATTTTCTTGTCTTTCTTGTCAACTTTCTTACTGATGATGGTTTCAATATGTTTCCACCTTTTATGGTTTTCCTCATTCTACACATCTATATCACCTATGTACTTTTTAAAACTTTCTTAATTCTTCTCGAGCAATGCAATAGAGCCCAATATAATGAAAAAACTTTCCTTTTAAAGGGTGGGGGAAGGGAAGTTCATAAGAATAAGGAAAAATGAGAGGTGGCATAATGGCTTGCCATAGAGTTGAACCAAGGTATGCCATAACATTTGTTGTGTAGCTCAAGCAATTGACTAGGGCTAGAGTGAGAAACACAAATTGAACAATCTTCGAGACTAAAAAACCATTTTATTGAACTAGTTACATTAATTTCTCTATCATTTATGGTCTTTTATTTTTATATTATATTTAATTTATTGTTGATTTGTTGTTAGGTGAGTATTCTTGCTATATTCACCCTTACTCTCTTCATATATGGAACATCTTTGAAAGAGGTATTGTTTATGTGTGTGTGTGTGTCTTGTTACATAATCATTCCTTTATGCCTTATTCTATGAATGTAATTGATTCTAACCTCTTCTTCCTTAATAATGTTGATGCCAATTTTCTTGTCTTTCTTGTCAACTTTCTTATTGATGATGGTTTCAATATGTTTCCACCTTTTGTGGTTTTCCTCATTCTACACATCTATGTCATCTATATACTTTTCAAAACTTTCTTAATTCTTCTCGGGCAATGCAATAGAGCCCAATATAATGAAAAAACTTTCCTTTTAAAGGGTGGGGGAAGGGAAGTTCATAAGAATAAGGAAAAATGAGGGTGGCATAATGGCTTGCCATAGAGTTGAACCAAGGTATGCCATAAAATTTGTTATATAGCTCAAGCAAGTGACTAGGGCTAGAGAGAAAAACACAAATTGAACAATCTTTGAGACTAAAAAAAACCATTTTATTGAACTAGTTACATTAATTTCTCTATCATTTATGGTCTTTTATTTTAATACTATATTTAATTTATTGTTGATTTGTTATTAGGTGAGTATTCTTGCTATATTCACCCTTACTCTCTTCATATATGAAACATCTTTGAAAAAGATGTGAGAAAAAAAAAAAGAAACTTATCATTTGGTTTCATAAAATAACTTTTGCCATTCTAAAATCTCATATCCTATATGAAACATCTTTGAAAAAGATGTGAGAAAAAAAAAAAGAAACTTATCATTTGGTTTCATAAAATAACTTTTACCATTCTAAAATCTCATATCCTGTTATATCTCATCTTAAATTAATTATAAAGTGAGTATATTTGCTTTTTTAATTTTCTTATTCCTTTCTATTATATATATAAAAACAAAGTGTCCTAAATTAATTATAAAGTGAGTATATTTGCTTTCTTAATT
>APFE030742528.1:0-45496 GCA_000404065.3 Pinus taeda | reverse complement strand
ATAATACAAAAGCTTATAAAACCTAACATTTTCCGAAAGAGGAAGAAACTTCTTTAAAAGCTTGAAAAAAATTATCGAATTCCAAATCAATAAGAAAGTTTATAAAAGGGTAAAATTCCAAATGGAGAAGAAAGTTTATAAAAAAATTGTTAAAAGATTTGGGTAGAATTTCATGATGGACATCGAAAATTTCTGACATATTTAAGAAACACATTACCTATTCCCGAGTGGTCAAATTCCAGTTCGGATTCCACTTGGAAAAGGCGGAGACCACAGCTACGAAAGTCGCAGATTTGTTAATCTAAGGCTGAAACTGTGCCCCGTATTCCGAGAGTAGATTAATGCCATTATTAATTGGTCAAAACCTTCCCGTACCCAAGACGCCGAGAGTTGTTATAGGAAACGCCATATAAGGGACCACGTTCTTCAGTCTGTAACCGTATTAAGCCTGTTGGGTTAAAATAATTTTCCGCCATTAAAAGCAGGCATTCGTCTAAGCGATACGGCATCTAAATCGCTTCTTTGCTTTTCTCACACCTTTTCGGTAGGAGAATTGAGCAGTTAGAATAACATTTTTATTGTAATTCGGTCCATACCCATTATTTCACACTTAATTTTAAGTCTCATTTCCAGCGTATTTGGAGTGGATTTAACATTATTCGTTTGTTTTAGCCTTCTGTTTAATTATTCTGCAGTCGGGCCTTCTTGAATTGCCCGCTGGTGCATCCTACTGGAACTTTCCGCTTTAACCGGACCATTTTGAAGCAGAATTGCGTTGATTCATCCAGTGGTTCTTATTGATGATTCCTTTTGTGTAAAAACATTGTTTCTTTAGAGGCCTTTTGCGTGCAGAAAAGCGCAGGGATAAAACAGTTAAATATTGCGTGCCGCAACTGGCGGGCTACTGGTAGTGAAAAACAATACCAGAATTCGCTCATTGTGCTATTCAACCAGATGTTTTTACTGTAATTAAAGCATCTTTCTGTGACCGATGATAACTGCTTTCTTGTCAAAAAATCGTTCATTCTTTCAGCGTGTCCGACCAGAGAAATATTCTGTAGCCAGCAGAATTTCTGCAGTCTGATGACTTATATTTTGCTTTGTCATCGCTACTTCAATGGAAGTTGAAAAGTCGAAATTTTTAGAGCAGTAGAGTTTTCTATAGTCGGAGACGAAATGGAACCAAAGTTTGAATCTGTTCTGAATTTACAGGTAAGCAGTTTGTACCTCTAAGCAATTCTAAGAACAAGCAGAATTATTTGCTTTTGATGTGTCTTATTGGATATTATCCTCACTCCATCGAGGAGAATTGAAAACTCGAAGTATTTAATACAGGGATTGGAAGGAACTTTCTAAATTCGAAGTTCGAAGTTAGAATCCTCGTTTAAGATCTCAATTCAGAGGTGAGATTTTGTACTGAGCAGTGTTTCAGTTCTTCTGGAGGCCGTGTTTAGATAGTTTTTACTATTAAACACAGATGGAAACATTAAAGTATTATTTCTGTATTTCGAACTAAAATTGAATATTTGAGGCCCAAAATGTTTACTATAGCTCAGGCGATTATCCTGTACTCCTAAAATTTAAATATCTGGTGCTAAATGTTTACTGTTGCTTGAAATTTGGTACAGACGGTGCGCCTCAATATTTTGAGCCAAGAATTTAATATTTGGTCAAATATTGTTATATGCAGCTAATTAGCTAAAATCTAAGAATCTTTTGTGCAAGTGATAGAAAATTGAGGTCGAATGTATAAAAGGCTTTGGCATTTGGAGTACAGCTTTCAGTGCTTGATCTGATTTAAAGGCTGACATTAATATTGCAGCCGAATACCATAGTTGGAGCTATTGTTGAAGGTTCTTTAGCAATGGATTTTGGAAAGGTTGTTTGGACATGCTTTCTTGGATTGGTGGCTTTTCACTCCTATGCAGAGGCAGCACCCGCAGATGCACGAATCACATCTATACCTGGCTACGACGGTACTCTTCCTTCAGATCATTACGCAGGGTAGGGATAATTTCCGTGTATGTCTATTTCATTTTTAACTTGTTTTCACTACGTGCTTAGCGACTGAGTTATCTTTCAACATGATTTCTATGGTTAAAAGATATGGTGTTACAGTTATTCTAATGCTGTTGTTTTTATGTGTAGATATGTAAAGGTAAGTAAGGCGAAGAACCTCTACTACTATTTTGTAACCTCAGAAGGCAATGCGGCTAAAGATCCCGTTGTTCTCTGGCTGAACGGCGGTCCGGGTTGCTCGAGTTTTGATGGCTTTGTATATGAACATGGTTAGGATTCTGGATAGCTGCTTTCTAGATTCACGAATTTGCTTACAACTGTACGAATTCAATATGCTCTGTTTGTATCCTAGCGAACTTGATGACAAATTTTCCAAATAGAACCCTGAAGTTCTAAATTTGAATGATAACATTATTTAGGTTGCCTAAAATTGACTGCTGGAATCATGTCCTTCAGACTTTGGCAGTATGTGATCAGTGAAACATGCAACTTTTGTGTTTAATTCTTCGAGATAAACTGCCTTATTTCATTACAGCAAACCATTGATTCAGAAAATGTATGCGCTCTTAAACACAAGAATGTGGCTTACGTTCAAATTGAGAATGTCCCACTTACAAAAGTAACATTGTGCACATGCAGGTCCCTTCAATTATGAAGCCGGAAAGACGGTTGGAAGTTTGCCCAAACTACACCTTAATCCATACTCCTGGGCAAAGGTATTTCTAAGTGGCATTTTTTATATGGATTAAAATTGTTCTAACCAGTGCCAGAGTTCTAAGATTGGGTTCAGAACTGGCGAGAAATCAAGAGCTAGAAATTATAGGACATTGAAATGAATGGATTTTCTGGTCATAGAATTAAAAATCAAGTTTTCAATGACTATATTATTCCCCTTACAAACCCAGGTGTCAAATATTATCTATCTGGATTCACCAGTTGGAGTTGGTCTTTCATACTCTGAAAACGCTGATGACTACGTAACTGGAGATCTACAGACAGCTTCAGATACTCATTCTTTCCTTTTGAAGGTGTTCAGTTTTTCCTTGAAAATCAATTAGATTTAATTGTTTCCAGTGAATTATATTATGGTTCCAGAAGCAAAGAAAAGATTCAATAAGGAAGGTAACTGGTTGGAATTGATCAGACGTACATGCACTAATCTGCCAAAAACTGGTTTTCTTTTGCTATTGGTGAGAAGATGGTCAATATCTCAAAATGCATTTGTATCATGTTGTTTTTAAATCCGAAAGAGAAACTCAACAATCAAGAGTAATACGATGACTACATCAGAGGACGTTTAATATTTATACAGACAACATATTTTTTTCACATATACAGATCTCTTGTTGCTTGTGCCTCATTGAAAGAAAAATAATTTAACTTATATTCAAGCAGTGGTTTGAAGAGTATCCAGAGTTCCTTTCAAATCCATTCTACATTAGTGGAGAATCATACGCAGGAATCTACGTTCCTACTCTGGCATTGGAAGTGGTTAAGGGTATGAGAACATTGTTTTATTTGACGTGTTATTTGTAATCTGTTTTATGTTGCTGAGGATGTGTACTTACATCTGATGGATCTTGTGTGAATCTGTTATGTTACAGGAATCGAATCTAGGGTAACACCTATTCTGAATTTTAAGGTAAAATTGTTCGAATAATCACATTGCTATTTCATAGAAAATCTTGCAATTTACGTACATATGTTTTGCAACTGCAAATCTAAACTGGGTATCTATGCTGATTTCACAGGGCTACATGGTAGGAAACGGGGTTACAGACAATACATTTGATGGCAATGCACTTGTGCCATTTGCTCATGGAATGGGGCTTATATCAGATGAGCAATTTAAAGTAATTTCTCAGCTTCTATTAGAACCTGAGTTTCTATTCATATGTCTTTGCAGAAAATCTAGAAACGATTGTTTCTTTGCCTCCATAAATTTGGTACACTATGCTTTCAAATGAACCAATAGAAAAATATATGAGTGCTTTCAAAATGAACCAATAGAAAAAGATATGAATGGTCAATTATAAGAACATTGATTTAAAAAATATAGATCAAACACATTTTTAAAACCCAACTCAATCTGATTAAGAAATCACCATGCAAAATCCAATCCAATTAATAATACAAGTTGGCACTTACCATCAACCTCACCTCTTTCTTAATTAGAAATTTTGATGTAAAAGTTAAAATGGGGACTCATTTTTTTTTAAGTATGTAGATAGAAACTTAATACAATTAAGCTCTTAACATCAACCTTGCCTCTTTCTTAACTAGAAATTTTGATGTCATAGGAAGCGAAAATGAACACACCCATTTCCTGGGCATATTTTTAGGCTTTGCCAATGTTTTTTAACATGTCCCTTGAAATAGAAGGGAGTAACACATTATCTACCTTTTTGTAAGAAAAAACAGGGGTCTATAGTGAAATATGATAGATAGCTTTTTGGCACTTCGTATTAACAATATAATACTGCATTTGTATTCTAGACTTAATATACAGTAAGCATTTCCATTTAATGCAGGTTCCCTTTCAACTCCAATAATCTGGCTTGGGCTCAAGTACGAAGTAGTTCTAAAAACTATAATACTGGATTTATATTCAGATTTAATATATAGGAGGCATTTTCATTTAATTCAGGTTCACTTTCATCTCCAATAACCTGGTTTGGGCTCAAAGTTTGATGTAGTTAAACTTGTAGATAGTGGAATATTTATAAGATCAGGTCAAGCGTTTTTATAAATGATTTAAATGTCAGCCAAAGTGAAGCATCAGTGAAGGACAGGGTAATCTCCAATAATTTGGTTTGGATCGAAGTTTGCATGGAGCCCCACTTTCCAGATAGTCAAATATTTATTAGATTTCAATTTTTTTTAGATGATTTAAAAGACATCCAGAGCGTACATCATAGAGGGACAAAAGGGTAATAGTCATCTTTAATGCCATTGTTGATATCCTCCTCATATTTACTCATTTCTTTACAGAATACACACATGGATTAGGTATCTTCATTAGCATCAAATATTTTTACACCAGTGACATAAAGGAACGGCTCCCAAATACGTGGAAGCCTTTATGATGTGTTTTCTAGTCGCTCACGTTTCCTATTTCCTGAGGATTGCCGATGTTAACTAGTATCTCAAACATCAAATGCCAGACTATCAGAAATTTACAATTAATTATTTATCCATTTTAATTTTGATCTCTTGGTTCTGTTTCCTTGAGCCTCAAGTTTAGGTTTAGAATGATATTACTTAACCATTCTTCACTTATGTCTGCAATTCTGCCTCAGCCAAAGTTGTAATATATATAAAATTTTGTAATGCTCTCTACCAATCTTGTGAAAGTTCAGTGATGAGGGAATCACCATATATAAAGTGTGTATTAAACCTCTTTACTGCTAATAAGTGAGAAGCCATTATTTAGCCCTTGAATACGAACAGCATCCCCAAGTAATCAAGAGAATCTGCAACAATTACATAGGTCACAATAGGACTATCCTTCCCAACTGATATTCTAAGCAGGGATTGTGTTAGAAAGGTTTCCATTCACAAGAATCTATCCAAAGCAATGTAGAATGCAGTGCTGACATCTTTGTTGAAGTTACTAAAGCTTAGCCAGGTAAGTTATTTCTATAATGAAATATCACCCAGTGTGTGAGAAGCTACGAAAGCCTAGCAATGTCAGAATTTCTATAATGAAATATCACTCAATCTGTAAGAAGCTTTATCAAAATTTAGTTGGATTAATTGGAGATTTTGCTCCATTTCCTTCCTTCATTCAATAATAAATAGGATGATGTAGAATGGATCTTCTGTTTGTAAGCCCTAACTACTCTTGCTTGATAATTATAGAAATCACCAACTTTATTAAGCAAGGCTTTTAGACGTGCCTTATGATCCTTATGGACCAATTCTCTTTTTAACCCTTGTTACGTAGCGAAGCCCTCTAGCAAAGCCCTCTTTCAGATCTTTTTGTGAGCATTTCAGTGCCAAAATTTTACAACTTTTTATTTTTATTTCTAAAATTTTGAAAATATACCTTCAAAGAGACCTGACCTCACCATCGATGAACTAATTGATTTTAGCTTTGAAGATTGATCCTGTTTCCCTAGCTCTGTACTCCACAAACACATCCAAGATCCACATTCCTTTACTGTTCGTGCAAATTATATAGCTCCACCTCAAAATCACTGTCGTGTCCATGTCACAACTTTGCAAGATGGGACTTATTGATGCTTTGTCTGGCTATGTTAGCTGTTACAAACTAGATAATAAGCAAAAAAATATTACGGTAATGTAAGAAGGGCCGTGTCTTGCCATTTCGTAAATAGGTAGTCAGGGCATGATATGAAATCATAGAAATTCTTAGTTGTTTTGTCTTTTTTATCTATTTTCCTTGCCTAATAGTGTTTTATATTCTGGGCATAGCCTATTTCTGATCTCTGAGCATAGGAATGTGCGGCCCACCTTTGTGCTTAAATTCTTACTGTTTAGGTGTAATGGTTCAAGAACGATGTACAGAGAATCCATGTTTTCTGCTGTGTTAGTAACCTCAGTTCTTGGTAGAATGTCCATTCTACCATTAGAAGGAATTAAGCTAACCGATCCCAAAACTAAAGACTGACAACTACGGTCTACATCAAGGATATGGACTGAACAAGAACCCCTCAATGTGCCAATTATAAGGATTGTGTTCGTACATCTGGTAAAAGGGCCCTCCCCCTTGTTATGTTTAGAGTAGGAAGCCATGGCAAACCGGACCGAAGATTGAACCTCTTTATTCCTCAAGGCAGGTGGGGTGATAACCAGACTGCTAAATCCCACCCATAAGTGAACAGAGCCAGAAGTTAGTAACCTCAGTTTTTCAAGAAAACGGACGTCAGATCTTCAGCGTTGGATGACGTTTTCTAATAAGAAATCTTCTTCCTTAAACAGGGTTTCTGCTCACATTGCAGTATATCAAGCAGATATTCATGAGAAAAGCTGCCAAGTCAGTGAGGATTGGAAACATGTTACTGGTTCAAAAGCCCTAGTCATCCCTGTTTAGACTTAGACTTACATTCCAATCAATTATGGTCAATATTGCTGTGACACCTTAGATCTCCAGAGTTCTTTATGTTGCTTTTGTTATAATTGTTCTAAATTGGGATTTGGATAGACCTCAGGCTTAACTAATAACTTGAGCGTGTGTTTCTTGAGTTTCCTTCAGTCTGGCGGTATTTGTTCTTTATTTTCCGTGCTTTGGTATTCCAACCCTCTGCAGCAGCTGGACTCTTATCTTTGTTCTGATTGACTGACACGGAGTTAGATGCAACATTAGTTGAGAGGTTTTTATCATCTTCTTTGAGAAGGAAACCTTTGCTGTAAGAGTCAGGTATTTAAGGTGGAAAATGTGCATTTTACACAGATTTGTCTTAGTCATTCATATATTTATGATAGACCGGTGCTATACTTTAATCTGCGTCCCTGTAACCGACTTCTTCCAGCATATTTCTAGTTCAATCATAACTTAATTCCCATACAGAGTGGTATTGGCTGCAGTCATTAGTTGATTTCCAAAGCAGTAAATCCTAGTCAGCCAGTAATTTGGATAAGCCTTGTAACAAGGCTCCATAGCAGTACCACTTAATTCCCATACAGGGTGGCATTGGCTGCACTCTGTAGTTGATTTCCAAAGTAGTAAATCCTAGCTAGTCAGTAATTTGGTTGAACCTTGTAACAAGGCTCCATAGATGAAAATTTATTTTAAAGTTTAGAAATGTTGGCCACTTTTACTTGTAATATGTAAATTATAAAATGTTTGTTGATAGATTTGTAAAAATATTCAAATTTCAAATGATTTTATATATAGTCTCTATATAATTTTGGCGATGGTTAATTTAAAGTAATTTTATATTGTAAAAATTGGGAATAATTTTTAGAAAAAATAGTAAATTGGCGAATTCCTTTTAGAAAAACCATAGAAAATTAGCCCACCTAAAAATATTAGCGTTTAAAATTTCTATATCGTGCTCTAATATCGTCATCAATAGGTCTATATCATCCTCTAATATCGTCATCAATTGTCTAATTATTGCAGGATGCGGCGGATGCTTGTAAGGGAAATTATTATGACACAGCTGATACTAGTTGTGACACCAAAGTAATGGTAATCGAGCAGGTAACATTGTTTTCCCCTTTGTTTTTTATTCTTTCACTTGGTAAACTGTTCCGTAGAGATAAGAATTTTCTCAAAGCTTGTCTGGGATAGAACCTATGAGCTTGTCCTTGAATACGCAGGAGGTCGCAAGACTCAATATTTATAACATTCTTGAGCCATGCTACCATGATCCTGAAATGCAAAAGGCTGTTGAGAATATGGAAAAAGTGCCTGAAAGTTTTAAGCAATTAGGTCAGACTGACCGGCCTTCCAAAGTAAGAAGAAGGATGTTTGGTCGTGCTTGGCCAATGAGAGCACCAGTTAGAGATGGGAATGTTCCAACCTGGCCGAAGATCAGCGGAGTCCCTTGCACAGTAAGGACTTTTAACTATTACTTGTTTATGGTGGTTCCATCATGCACAAGATGAAACTCTATAGACACTTTCAAATTAACGGATTAACCAATATAACTGAATGTTGTGACAATTATTAAAGCAAAAATTTGCCCTATAACATAAGTCCAGCAAATACCATAGATGCTTGCTGCTTAAGATATACAATATTAATCAGAAACAAGTATCGGAATCGTTTGTGCTTCAGATTTTGCAGATAGTCGATATCTAATTTGTCAATGTAGTTGTAGTTTTTATAGCATATACCTTTCCTTCTTCGGAAAAAGCGTCTACCTTTCCAGCATGGATTATACTTCCTCTATTGTTAGTTCCCAAAGGCTCCCAACTTTGTCAATGTAGTTCTTCTTTTTCTATCATCTTAACCAATTTACATAGAATTCATTCTTTCTACTGTAAGTTCCTTACCCTCCTCCCATAACGACTCAGGGAATTCACTTTCCTATCATCTCAAATCTAGCACATTGTTTTTCTGTTTCTTTTTCAGCTGCTATCGCTTGATGGGCATTGCCCAAATTCCACAATTGAAGTTGAGATGAGCAATAATATTAGGCTGAATACACTTTCACTTTCATGTCTTACATTTCTAACAAAGATTTTATTTCTGAAATTAACAACAATGTTGATGTCGAACTACTTCTGTTCCTGTTAATGTAATCAGGGGACTGTGATTGACGGATTTTCTTATTTAGCATGTTTAGATTTGGGAATTCGGAATGACAAATACGCTCTACATTTTCTGAATTGTTCCCTCTATTGTGAACTCAGGATGATCGCTTTGCTAGTGTTTGGTTAAATGATGAATCTGTCAGGCAGGCAATTCATGCTCAAACGGTATGTTCTTTCGAACTTCCATATAGCCGACCTCTCTCCCCTCTGCTTTCTTTCTGTTGCCTTGGCAATTTAGGTTCATTAATATGTATGAATATAATATAAAGTGTTTCAAGATTTAACAAGGAAGAGATATGTTATTAGTAAATTAAAATTATATATTTGTATTTTTTGGCAGCAAGAAAATCTATTATTATCTAGTTGTCAAAATAGCTGCAAGGATAGTCATTACCCGCTGCTATTCACTAATATTTCTTTTATTCTATTTTAAATTTAAAATTTACAAAAAGATAAAAGGAAAAATTTCAGTATTAATATGAAGAAATGAATATATGACATGAAATTAAATGATTAAAAAAATTATATATTAAAGCATTTTGTTGGTTTACTAGTAGCATGTGGTTTAAGAAACTATGACCCAAGGGACATTTAAATATTTGGGGATTGCATCCAACTTGATCCACACCAACCCTTAACATGACTAGATTTTGTTTGGTTCCTCTTTCGACTAATGCAAGTTTCAAAGCTTAGTCATTTTACAAAACAAAACCTTTAAAATTCAATCATGTTAGTGGGACTTGACTACCTCAATGTGTCCCATGACTTTAGGAGTAAGTGGCCCTCATGAGAATTAAACTTTGCCTAACAATGAAAAACTCCTCATACTTCACCTTTAAATCCAACCCCTTTAACTTACACATTAAACCTTTAAATCCAACCCCTTTAGCTTACACATTAAGAAATTTGATTCAATATTTAATATATCCAAATTAAAATAATATAAATTTATTATTCCTCTAAATGATTTTTTATAATTTTAAATCATTTTTCATTAATAAAAGAAAACACTTAAAATACCATATACTTGCTTGTGCTTCCTTATGATGCTGGAGTCTCCCTAAGTTGCAAAAAATTGAATAATTTTATAACAAAATTTGCTCGTTACCTTATCTTATGTACGTGTAGGTTCTCTAGTATCTCATCCAAAAGCCTAATGGCAAGACTTCAAGAAAGAAAGAAAGAAAAATATTTTAACGTCCACGAGGCTAAAGATAGCCTATGAGACAAATTGCTTCTTTGTTTGGTTGGTGTATTCAACCCTTTTACTGTGGAGCCTCACAATAAATGCTCCCAACTTCTTGACAAACCCCTCGCTAAATAGATAACCCTAAGAGATAATTGCCAGAATATCTGCATAACTTTCTATGTTGTCTTTGAAAGTTTCACATTCTAAAATGAAATGCTTTTTTGTTTCCACTTTTCCAGAAGAACAAAATATACATACACTTTTCTCCCACACTGTTTTTGGCCTTGTTTCACAAAGGAGTTGATGAGAATTAGTCCTTAACTGAGCAATAAGAATTTTGGCTCTCCAAGAAATATTGGCCTCTATGTATGTTTTTTGTTGATGATTATGAGTGAGATTAAACACTTCAATATAGTATTTTTTCTTTCCCCCTAGCTGCTTATCCCAAGTACGCTTGAGGAACTTATCCATAACAAAAACTTTTATCTCTTTATTGTTTATGGAACACGTGTTCAAACAGATACCTCATTTACTAAACCATTTGTTATTTTGCTGCATCCAAGTCTTCTTTCTTTTGCACAATATGTCATTGAAGACAGTCTTAGGCCATCTTCCCTCTTCCATTTGCTCATTTTTTTTTTAAATACCTTATGACTCGTACCATAGCAATTGTTTCAATAGGAGCAACCCTAGTTTTAGTTAACAAGATAACATAAGGAACTACACTTTTAATTTTGAATTTGTTTGCAATCAAACTTTTTTGAATAGAAAAAATTAAATATATGATTTATTCTCGTATTAACTCTTTTTGTGGTCCAATGAGTGAACCTACACTTATTTCTACATGTTGAGAGAAGGTGTTAAGAATTTTGCACTACGATCTTTGATATAAATTTGCATGGCTATTAGAATTTGGTAAATTAGTGTCAAGAGGGTAAAATAAAACACCATATCCATAGGTTCTTCCAATAGTTTACACTAAAGGAATCCTTATTATTTATCAAAATGACTATTATCTATCACATTTTAGAATAGAAATAAATATAAAGCAAATTATCTAGGTAAATATATATATTACTATCTAATATTATTAATTGATAATAAAACATGAAATAGTTTAATTATTATATTTTAATTAATAAAGATATATTTTCATTGTTTAAATTGTATTTCAAATGCATTAAATTTAACACTTTAAAAAACTTCAAAACACTGATGTAGAATGCACAATTCAAATAAATAATTTCAACATTGTAACTTATAATCAATATTTAAAGCTTAGCTAATACAATATTCACATTATTAATATATTTTAAATAAATAAATGAATTTATATTCAAAATAACTCGCAATATATTAGGCACTTATGGCGACCATATCCACAAGAGTTGGAGACGAAGCACGCAGCTAGGGTTTCCTAGAGTTTCAGAGCTTGTTCCCAATGGAGGGCAGCAGAGGAGGGAGCTCCACTCCCTCTGAGAAGGACGCAGTTGCCAGCAAAGGTAAGACTTCACGGGGTAAGGTCAGAGCAACTGAGGAGGTAGGGAAAAGAAATAATGAAATGCAGACAGATGGGGCCAAAACCAAGGAAAACAGTAACACAAAGGACAAGGAGGAAGAAGACAAAAGTGAAGGAACAAAGGAAAAAAAAAACAAGAGGGACCTTGCAGACCCAAAATAGAGATCACTCCTAGAGTAGTGTTAAATGATCCTGCTCTACAGGCGCACAGGGAACACATGGGAACTTACACTATTATTTGTAAATTCATGGGATTATGGCCCACTGAAAAGGCCTTATAGACGTGGATTAAGTTTCACTGGAAACCCAAAGGCAGCATCGATCTACATCTTGGGTCAAAGCGATTCTTTATCGTGGTGTTCACAAATATCGAAGACAAAGATAGAATATTCGAAGGAGGACCATACTTTTATGCAGCTGCGGGCCTCTACATGCGGCCTTGGGTTATGAACTTTGTTCTAGAACGAGAGACTTTCACCTCGGTACCAGTCTGGGTAAGGCTCTATTCTCTACCTCTTGATTACTAGCAAAATGAATCACCTACTGCCATAGGCAATAAAATAGGTCGGTTTGTCAAAGCATCGGAAGCCACTAGAAGGGGAAAATATACTTCATTTACAAGGATTTGTGTGGAGATGGATCTATCAGGAGCTCTTTTGGATGAAATAATCTTAGAAGTTTTTGATGAGGAATGGGTACAAACAGTGGATTATGAGCATATCCCATTTAGATGCCGTAAATGCCATGAATATGGACATCTGTTCAGAGACTTCCCTCTAAGTAAAGCAGACAACAAGAGCAAACCGAATACAATGAAGGACACAAAAAGCTTTCAGAAAGTGGCAAGCAGAGGAAAAGGAGGAAAAAAAGGACCAAAGCTACAACAGAATGAAGGACAAAAGGTCAGTGAGAATAAATTTCAAGTTCTGAAAGAATATGAAGAAATTAAGAAAGGAGACCAATCTATGGAAGAAGTAACTATTGAAAAAGAGAAAGAAGAAGACTACAACCCAACACAAGATATTGGGTATAAGAGAGAGACTATAAGGAGTGAAACAGAATTGGACATGGATCAAGAAATGACCCAGAGTGAAACAGGTCAGTAGGACCATGAACTTCAGGAAATTCTAGATAAGGAACACCTAGATCTGGAAGGGTTCTTGATGCAGGGAAACACGGGAGGGATAGATTCATTACCTAAAGAAGACTGCAACAGAATACAACAGTTGTTTTTATGGAAAACTCAGGATAGGGGGTTTGATAAAGGAAAAACCATTGATAAGCAGGTGTATAGAGGGGTGAAAACAATGAAACCAACTCCAGGATTAACCACTAGAAATCTGGGAAAGAAGAGAGGAAGGAAAAAGTAGAATGAGCTCTTAATGGAGTGTGGAAAGCTGATGATAGATTCAGGTAAGATGAAAGACCTTACCAACTACTCCTTTACAAACCTTTAATAATGAAGTTCACATCTTGGAATATCAGAGGGCTCGGTAGTAAAAGAAAACAAAGAATGCTTAGCTATAGAATGAAACAAGCAATGTCAGATATGATCTTCATCCAAGAAACAAAATGCTCCATTCAGAAATTAAAACAAATCCATATACAAATGGCTAAATAGGTTTGAGTTTCTAGAAGTTAAAGCAGAGAACACAGCAGGGGGCATTCTCACTTTATGGAACCCCCAAAAAGTTAGCATAATAGATTCAGAGGCATCTAGAAATTATCTATCAATGGTTATTCAACCAGTGGGGGTCACGGATACCTTCCTGTTCACAAATGTCTATGGCTCTCAAAGAGTAGATGATAAACTCAGATTGATAGACTCCCTTATGGATCTTAGGAACATACAAGCTGGTATTCCTTGGATAATAGGAGGGGATTTCAACATGATCAAATCTCTTTCGGAGAAAAAAGGAGGTACCAGAGTGCTAAGCAAGGACTCCTTAGCGTTCCAATCTTTCATAGATAAAATGAAACTAGTAGACTCAGAAACGAGCACTGGTTTTTTTACATGGAACAACAAAAGAGGAAGGGATGCTCAGGTAGCCTCTAAATTAGACAAGTTTATGTTATCAAAGGAGCTTATGCTTGTAGACAAGGAAATAACAACAAAATTTCTTCCCTTTGGAGGATCAGGTCACTAGCTGATTCAATTGGAAATCAAGGATTTAGATTTTCCCAGGAACAAACTCTTCAAATTTGAAAATATCTGGCTCTCCCACCCGGATTCAGTAACACTGAGAAATGGTGGTCAAAAGATTTGCAGTTCCAGGGATCAAAGATGTTCCTTCTTCATAAAAGGCTAAAGCACATTAAGTTCAGGCTTAAAGAATGGAACAAGAAGGATTCTAGCAACATTTTCGAGGATAAAAAATCTTTTGAAATCAAAATTCAGGAACTCAACGAAGCACTGATCAAAGATAGCTTTGATAAAATTAAAAGTGATCATGCTAATAAACACCATCAAGAGTGGGAGAATTTATGCAACCAAGAGGAAATATTTTGGAGACAAAAGTCTAGAGTGCAATGACTCAAAGAAGGTGAGCGGAATACAAGATTTTTTCACAGATCCACCATGGCTAACAGAGCATATAACAGAATCTTGATGATAAAGGATAAGGAGGGGGAGTTTCAGACCACTCATAAGGAGATCGAAATTGTGTTGGTACAACATTTCCAAAGCATCACTCGGGAAAACAATTCAGATAGGGAACAATCCATCAAGAAAATTACAAGTCACATCCCTAAGCTGGTGTCTAGAGAGGACAATTTTAACCTAAATAAACCAGTAGCTGAAGAGGAGGTCAGCGAAGTTCTCAAATATATGCAGAATGGCAAAGCACTAGGCCCAGATGATTTCAATGTGGATTTTTTTAAAGTTTGCTGGAACATAGTCAAACATGATATTATGAATGTGGTGGAGGATTCCAGGAGAGACAAAACCATGCTGAAAGCCCTCAACACCTCCTTCATATCCCTTATCCCCAAACAGGAATCAGCTCAATCTGCAGATAATTATAGACCCTTGCTTTATGTAATGTAGTATACAAGATAATATCCAAGGTAGTGGCTAACAGACTTAAACCTCTACTTCCTTCTTTAGTGTCAGAGGAACAATAAGGTTATGTGGAGGGCAGAAAATTTTTAAATAATATTATCCAAGCCCATGAGGTGGTTCACACGCTAACCAGTAAAAGGCAGGCTAGAATGATCATGCAATTGGATATTGCCGAAGCATACAACAAGGTGAATTGGATTTACATCAAGAAGGTTCTCTCTGATTTTGGGTTCGATCACAACTGGATCAAATGGGTTATGGCTTTGGTGACCTCTTCCAGCTTTTCAATTTTGGTAAATGGATCTCCCTCTGAAATATTCAGCCCTTCTAGAGGTCTCAGGCAGGGAGACCCACTCTCTCCCTTTCTCTTCATCCTCATGATGGAAGGACTAGGTCGATCCATCAAGCATGCCAAAGCCAAGGGCAAGATCAAGGGCCTTCAATTAACTGAAAATGGTTAGACTTTGACTCACCAACAATTTTTTGATGACACCATGCTGCAAGGCATCCCCACAGTCAAAGAAGCTTTAGCCTACAATGAAATCCTTACTGAATTTGCTAGAGCCACATGTATGGAAGTCAATCTCTCTAAGTTAAAAGCCTTCTTCTTTAACACTAACATTGCTATTCAGAGAAATATCTCCAGAATTCGTCTTTCAAAGGGATTCCCTCCCCTCAGTATCTGGGAGTTCCTCTCATGACCAAACCAATGCTCAAGAATATCTGGGAACATGTGCTTAATAAGATGCAAGATAAAGTTAAAAATTGGACCATTAGAGCCTTGAACTTGGCTGGAGGGTTAGTGCTGACAAAGGCCGTGCTGCAATCTATTCTGGTTTTCATGTTATCTACCCTCCCAGCCCCCAAAGGAGTCTTAGAACAATTCAGAAATATTCAAAGGGATTTCCTTTGGGGTAAGGAGGAAACAAGAAAGAAATGGGCTGTTGTTTCTTGGGAAAAAATCTGTAAACCCAAGAGCCATGGGGGTCTAGGCTTAGATGATCAGGAGATTCTTAGTAAAGTTCTTAGAGCCAAGCTTTGGTGGTGATGGGTTCAAGAACCTAAAGCACATTGGGCAAGGATATGGAAAGAAAAATATGCCAACTCCTGGCACACTAGTGATCTCGTAAGAATGTCAGGAAATATAAAAGGATAATGTATCTGGAATAAAGCCTAGGAAAACAGAAGTCTTGTACAAAAAAACAGTTTATGGGAAATCAAAGAAGGAGATCTGGCACTCTTTTGGGAGGACAGATGGCAGCAAGAACCAACGCTGTTAAATGAGGATTTTTTAAGCCTCAAGCAGGAAACAAATTCCCAAGGGTTTATCAAAGTAAAGGACTTCTGGGATCTTTCTCATATCTCGAATAAGTGGAGAAGCTAGAGAAACGTCGATTGCAGAGATGACAACCCCACAAAAATAAAAGCTGAGGCACTCAGGGACTTGTTAAAACAAAGAATGATCTTGATAACAGAGGGGCAGGATTAGTTGAGATGGGGCAACAACATTATAGGCACCTTTAATCTTAATGAGGCTAAAAGTATTCTCCTTGGGCTAGATTTTGGTGTTCCGAATAATACTTGATTGAACCTTTGGAGACACCAAGGATGGATGAAGATCAAGCTTTTCATGTGGATGGTTCATCAGAAAAAAATCTTAACTTGGGACAACATAAGGAAGAGAGGAGTCATAGGGCCTTCTAGATGTTAGCTATGCGAAGAGAACGAGGAGACAATGGAGCACATTCTTAACAACTTCGCTTTTACTACCTGGCTATGGAATGCTTTTGCTTCCATTTTCCAATAGACTCACAGGGACAACAGAAGTATCATAAATACCCTAAACAAGTGGATAAAAAAATTATACGAAGAATGAGATCCTTAATTTGGCCTGGGCCTTCACGCCTAGCTTCATAGTCTGGAATGCATGGAAAGAAAGGAATAAAAGAATCTTCAAGAATGAAAAGTCCACCCCTCACTATTTATTTGACCTGATCTTAAAACAGCTCAAGGAGACAGTTAGTACCATAGTTCGCAATCAACCCAAGAATCCCACCTCAGGGACTGAGTTGAGAACTCTCAGGTAACTGGGAATGCAAAGGATTATTCCTCTAGGAAAAAATAGGAAAGATATAGCAATGGTTACAGAGAAGGATTTCTGGAATCCTCCACCGAAGGGTTATCTAAAATACAACATTGATGGTGCCTCGAAAGGCAACCCAGGAATAGCTAGTTATGGAGGGGTGCTAAGAGATGAAGAAGGAGGCATTATCTTTATCTTCCATTGCCATTTAGGAAAAGCCACTAACAATATGACTGAATTAATGGCTTTGGAGCAGTGCCTGGAGTTTATGATTCAGAACCATAGCTCTAATGTCATTATAGAAGCGGACTCAGAGATAACCATAAACTCTGTGAAAAGAATCAGTTGTGGTTCGAGACCGAAGAAAGTTTCAAATCACTAGAGATTAATCCAAGTCTACCAAAGAATCCAAGGACACCTCCAGGGTCTTCGTTCTGTTAGTTTCAACCAAGTCAGGCGAAATGCCAATAAGTTAGCGGACATTTTGACCAACCAAGGGGTGAACAATGTAGAATGCGGGACTGCGATGAAATGGTAGGAGATGCCTCAGAGTCGTATAAAAACTCTTTGTGAAGATCAAGCTACAGAGGATAGAGAGATTTTTCGATATCGTGCCAGGGTAACTGGCATGGATTGAGTTTTTCAGTTTGTTTTTGGAAGGAGGGAAAGTAGAGATTAGCCTCATTTCTCCCAGGAGTCGCTTGACCAGAATCTTCAGGTTTTCAGAGAGAAACATGAGGGGTCATAACCCAGATAGTCACAGTCTCGGTGTCACATTTGGTAGAAAGATTTGGCGGGACGGGAGGTTGGGCGTTTTAGGCAACCAGAAGTTAATCCCTTACCACTTTTGTGAAGAAAAACCACACCCGAGTCGGTTTTCTAGTGATCGCACGACTCTTAAGCAGTTTCAGGTTTTGTTGTTTTGGAAGCAATTCCATTGGGCTTCCAACACGTGGTGGAGGGGTTGTTTTGAATACCGCCCTCCATCGCACACTATCATTCGATTGTTTTGGCTGTGCGATATGGTTCTGGGCAATTGGATCTAGCATCCCAGATCAACGATCTATATTGTCCGTGTGGTTTGGTGGGGCCTGGTCAGTTATCTCCGCTCGTTTAGGTGGCGATCGTTTTACCTGTTTAACTGCTCACGCGATTTGCAAAATCGAGGGAGTTGGCAGAGGACGGTTGACACAAGGGAATGTGGAATTCCAGAGCTCCCCTTTGGGTGGAGGGTTATTGTAACCTCTCCGATTAAGTTTCTCATGGGTTTGATGATTACTAATGTTGGAGGGGGGTGGGGGTTTATCTTTGGCAGAGAACCCTTTGTCTTGAATCCATGTAAATGGAGGGTTTTTACTGTACATTTTGTAACATTTCTTTAGGTTCAATGAAATAAAAGGATCATCTCTTGCTTCAGCCAAAAAAGCTCGATATATATTAAATTAAATATTAAAGATTTGTGATTTACTTTTATTTTATAAAAATGATTTAATGTATGTCAAATATATATTTATTATAAATTATTATATCATTGTTAATAGATTAACATTTTTATTTGACAATTTTTTGATAAATTATTTTGCTAAGTTTCTTGTATAAATCTTTTAATATACATAAACTACAAAACATAAATGTTTTATTTGCTTTATACATATAAAATTGGTTTTTTAAGTAGAATAACATGAAGAAAGACTATTTGCTCTCCCCATATCCCTGTATACTATTGTCATTTTAGAAGACAAGAGAAAAGCAATTTTCCTAAACTCAAATTACATGGGTTAACCATTCTTTGTTTCATAAATGACTTGGTTTATATTCCTTCCTTCCTTCAGCGTAATAACTATTCTACATAGAATGTTATTGTTAGAGATATATCATCTATAATGACATTTAGATTTTATTTTTCAGTAAAATGGCCTCAATGTTAAGTTTAGATATTCCATACATAGTATGACCATGTCTGTGAATTCATTCCTATGCAAGGTTAGAAAATCTACTCCTTCACAATAGACCAATATTTTGCTATTTTTTTTTTTTTTTGCAAAATTGAATCTCTTCTAGGTTTATTTTGGCACCTAAGGTCTTATGACACCACATTGTGTTGGTCACAAGGCCTTGACCAACCTATTCCTACTACAACCAAACTCTGTCTCTTCACTTAACCTCTACCAACTTTGTCTGAAGCTACAAATTGTCAATGCAACCAAGCCCAACAATTCTTAATGCTTAGTCAATATTAACATTTGGCCTATTACTGCTCAAACTAGTAGGGGTCCTAGAGGGGCACTTGCTAGGCAAGGGCAACAATGAAGCTAAAGCTCACTATCATCACAACTAAAGCATCCTACTCTTTACAAACTTTCATCGGTGGGAGGAGATCCGATATATAGAGAATCACTTATGAAGGATAAACTAAATAAGATGGATATGAAGTGATATTGATGACCCTTTCCTAGGAGAGACTCAAGAGTGGGGCTTGCTTGCTTCTTAAGCAAGGTGCAAGGTTCCCTAGGATGGGGTAGTAGGGATTTGAGGGATTAACTTAGGGAATGTGACTTGCAAAGGAGCTTCCTAAACCCTAAAATCCTTGTGGAACTTGGTTTTTCGAGTGGTTTTTGAAGAGTTGACTTTGATAAGATATGGGACCACACGGGACCATGTGGACCTAGGTTAGGTCAAGAGGATGGAGTTTAGCAACCAATGATGAGCTTGACCTAAATAAGGAAGGGAAGGTGATTAAAGAAAGGATCTTCACTTAAAGGTGCTAAAATGATCCCTATGAGGTACTAGCCTAGGGAAACCTAGAGCAAAAATCGGTCTCAAGGCAAGGGCTTGAGATATCGCACAATCCCATTGTCGGAATTCCTTCAAATTTGGAGGATACCTAGGAGACACACCAGTGCAGCAAAGGCCAAGATATCAAAGTTTTTTTATGGGTAGTTTGTTGGGAAAGTGATGCCCTAAGGGCCTAACTTGGCTAAACCTAGATAAAAAAAGGAAAGGTGGAGAAAATTGGTTTTTAAAGTGATGATCTTATGGTAGATCAATGCCTAATCCTTTGGGGAGATTGGATTCAAGAAGAATAATGAGAATGGACTTTGTTTCTAAGTCAAGGAGGCTTCAAGGACTACTTTTCTTAGAATTAGGGAAAAAGGGAGTGACCTTAAAGCTTATATTTTGTTTTGTAAGATGAGATGGCTTATCAAGATGAATTCAACCATAGAATTATCCCTAAGAAAATTCATTCAACATACATGGCCCATACATATAGAGATGCTATCTAGAAATAGTAATTCCATAATTTTGCGATAATGCATGCAATAATTAGCCCTAGTATAACGAAAAAACCCATTATCATTGCATGTGAGAAATTAAAAGAAAGAATAGCATTAAATTTGTACTTACATGTACGAGAATATAAACAACCATCAACAAATTTCCAATCAAGAAGCTCCAAGACAAGAATATATAATCCAAACATCAAAATTCATTTCATCCTCCAAAATTTTGTCCACCAAGAAGGAATAGCGAAAATCTCAAAGAGATACAAGTCCAAACCAAGTGATGATGCTAAAATGAATTCACATCACTTGTATTTATACACTCCTAATGAGTTTGATTTAGCTAATTAGGCCTACATTAGCCCCTAGAATAAAATAACGTGCAAGATATAACTAACTTTTGGTGACAAGCCCACCAAACTAGCTCATAAACAAAAGAATAATCCTCTCAAGAGGTTGAATGATCAATAATACATGTCATTGGGCCTTCTAAGAAGCCTGATTAAGTCCATAAGTGCCATAATGATGAATAGGAGTCCCAAAAATAGTGGACAAGGGGTTAACCCCTTGTTATCCAAATAATAAACTTGTGGTGCTCCTAATGGGTGTGGGGGCACACAAGTGTCCTCATGGGTCTCCAAATAGATCGAAGATGCTTATAGACCATCTAAAAGGGTTCATATGATGGTATAAGTGATGCCACATCATCATACATGCCCTGGGTCATTTGCCAAGTGCATGGTAAAATTGTGGGGCCAATTGGACATGGTGAACTAGGTGCATTTTCCTCGTCCAATAGGTGAATATCAAGCAATATCTGAACATCTCTGGGGATCCATATCATTATACTGTTGGGTCTCCAAATAGATCAAAGATGCTTATAGACCATCTACAAGGGTTCAGATAATGGTATAAGTGATACCACATCATCATACATGTATTGGGTCATCTGCCAAGTGCATGGTACAATTGTGGGGCTGATTGGGCATGGTGAACCAGGTGCATTTTCCTCATCCAATAGGTGAATATCAAGCAATATCTAAACATCTTTGGGGATCCATATCATTCTACTGTTGTGGAGGACCATGAATCTCTACACACAACCTACATGTGTTAATGTAGCCCTACGGAGGGTTAGGACCCCGTATAGCAATACTAAATGATGAATGGGGTTATAGTGAATGGAAGGGGAGTGATATATGTGGATGAGGGAGTGGTACCACACAACCAAAATCCAAAGATCAATAAAAGAGATCCTACGGGACTAGGATCCAAGGGCAACATCCAAGAAAGGTCTAGGGGACGAGCACGGACCTAGCCCAATCCCCCCATTAATTCATTCCCAAAAGTTTCCATGATAAGTAAACTACAATACTCAATTACTAAATGACAAGGCATACCTTTAGGTTCGAGAGACCCATCTTTAGGGACCACATTGAAGAAATTTAATAAACAAGTAATAAAGCACTCATAAAATAAATAGCAAACATATACACAAGTCAGGCATGGCGGAAAAGGCCAGAGCCTCACTGTATTCCTCTCATGATGTAATCCCATGTACAAAGAATGATAATAGTACAAATAAATACACGAGGAAATTTGTCTCAAGATAGTGTGTCTATCTTGAACAAACTTGGTTGAGGTATTTTCTCAACAAAACACTAATCTAAGAGAACTAGTTGGAGAGAATCTCTCATCCTAACTAAACTCCCTAGTTTGAGGAACTAACTCCTAATTCTCAAGATTTGATTTATTTAATTATAATTTTAGATTTATAATTGTTCTATTATGAGAGTGAGGCTAACATTCCCCCCCTCAATGATAAATCCAAAATAAGAATAAGGAACCCTCTTCCAAGTTCTCAAGTTGATCCTAAAAAAAATTGCTTGAAAAATTGCCAAAGTTGGACGCTGAAGAAATTCAAATCCAAAGAGAACATGAGTCAGCTGCATGTCTGATTCATCTCTGAATGTCGCTTGACAACTCCATCTCATGCCAAGATGCAATAGGATCCATCTATCCTTTGCTTCCAATCAACATCCTTTGTCCACTGACAAAATGTTGATGAACGCCCATTGGTGAATCTGCTAATGATGATCACCCACTAGTTGATGACGTTGAAAAAAAACTCACTGTTTCTTTTGCTGTCTTTGAAAACTGCTCACTTTGTTGTCGATCGCCCACTGGCGAATTTTTTGATGCTCACTCACTGATGAAAATTCCCATTGGCTGCTTCGCTGATGTTGTCGAGACTTTTAGTCTGACAACCACTGTCAATTTCATTGACATTTTCCCCCCTTTGTCAGCTAAAAGGAGAGACAATCCTCTTCAAATTATTTTTGAACTCCCCCCTTCAGGTGTAGGAGTGTTTCACTGGTGTACTCCCCCTTTCAACGGCACGAGAGTACCATCTTCATTTTTACTGTGGCTGCAATATGTGTGAGTGAATTCGATTGTAAAACTTATACAATCTTCTCACCATAGATGCCATTCCGAGGGATCAATCCATGAATAATTTATCTTCAATCTGGTTGATTGTTGTTGTTTGCTACATTGTGTTGATGAATGATTTGACTTGGCACAATGGTGACAAGGTTAGAGATCAAAACACTGATCTTCCAGATGACTAGTTTTTTGACAATGAAGGCATTTTGGTTTGACTGCAACTTCAATTTTTGTGTATTTTTGTTTGTCTTCAACTTTCTTAGAACTAGCCGATGTGATTTGTGCAATAAACCTTGCACTGACAAACTTAATGGGCCTTGAATAATCTGGGATATGCAAGTTGGCATCATATTTGACATATCCTAAGCCTTGTCGATTTCTGTTAGTTTGGATTTCTTCCCATGGCTTGATGATTGGTTTGGAAGAAAGTTGAACTGAATTGGGGACCACTTCGACACTTGAAGTTGGTTGGATCATTGACTTGGAATCATCAGTTGTATTTGTATTGTTCAAAGACTTTGAAGCATCACTCTTCTCTAGCAACTCAGTTCCTTGTAGTTGCGACTCTAGTTGAAGGAACTCAATCATTTCATGTGCATGTTAAAGATGCATTTGAATATTAGCAAGAGTTGTTTTGCTGATGTTCACCATGTTGTCAACTAATGATAAAATCAAATTGTTAAGAATTTGGGACAGTTGAATGTGTGTCGCCATGTTAGCTTGCTCACTTTGAATTCAGGCTCGCTTGTACTATTGCTTATTGCTGATGCTTTAAACACTTGCTAGATTTTTATAACATGGTTGTTTGAACTCTTTATTTCACGCTCGCTTGATGATGATCGCTTTGCTTGAATGCTTCACTGACGCTTTGTGAATGCTTCAATCAACTTCACACTGGCTCGTTTGTTGTAGATGTCGTGCTTTGAACTTTCGCACTTGATTTTGACATGCTCACTTGCTTGGTTGTTTGAATGACATGCTCATTTTCTTTGTTGTTTGAATGACACACTCACTTGCTTTGTTGTTTGAATGACATGCTCCCTTGATTTATTGCTTATTGCACTTGTGTTAAACACTGGCTTGATTTGATGCTCACTTGAAGAATAGAATACTAGAATTCACACTCGTGATGATGATTGTTTGCTAGATGGCTTGCTTGAACTTTCTTGATTGATTACTGACACTTTGTGCTTTCCTGAATGTACTCACTGAATGTGTTGATTTTAAAAAGGAAGGTGTCAAACATTGTCAAAAATGCACCCAAGAGACAAATGACAAGTTCAATCTTGATGACTCAGTTTAAGACTTACTTGACTTAATGTATTCACCTTAACAATTTAAATTAGGGTGTCAGTTACATCCGAAAATGCACCTGTACAATTCAGTTAATAAATGGTTATCTGCAAGTGACAAAAAGTGTTGATGATTTTGATGTCGTCTTGGCTTGAAATGCTTGATTTTGTAGCATCCTTAACTTGATTTCTTTGATTACATGATGTGAAATTTGCTTGCTTGGAAGATCATCTTATTAAGTTGTTGATGTGACGCTCTGTGCTTATGTACTTAAGCTTGATTACGGTGCTTGATTAAGTGTTCTTATATTTAAGCTTGCTTATGTGCATGTAGTTGTTTAAGCATAATACAAAGAGAGCATTTTGATAATTTGAACACAAGTCATGCACACACATTCATTACACATGGTGTACCTAAGATCCCCTTATTCAATTTCGGGCGGATATAGGACACAAGCACCACAAAAATTATGATTTTATTAATTACTGGAGTACATCATTTTTCAATGTCACAACTTTGTTGTGAAAACTTCTCAATGAGAATGTCACAATTGCAAACTTTGGAAGCCAATTGTCTTCAAAAAACTGCCTCACCCACTTTCTTCAACAAAATATTAAAATGAATTTCACTTATCACTCCAAATACAAAAATTCACTTATGACTTCATTACATAAAAAATTACAAATACTCCTAATCTCTCCAAAATGTACAAAAATATGATCATGCTTTTTTTCAAAATAATGGAATGATTTGTATGAAGTTACTTTATAAAAAGTTATTAAAGGTTTCCTTTTTTTGAAAGCCATTCATCCCTCCTATATTCTCCACGCTTCTTAAAATATTAGAACTTTTAACTTTGGAAACTATGACCCTTTCAACTTTGAATACAACCCTTTTTTAAAAGAAAACTTTGGAAAACCTTTCAAACAATTTTTAAATTTGCCTCAACATTTTGCAGCCTTGTTCAAACTGTCACCATCTCGGAAGCCAGCATCCCATAAGCCATTTTCTAGTTAGTGGTGGCTTCTGGTTGTTTGAGCTCGGTGGTTACTCAATTCTTAACTTTCACATCGTGGACTAGATTTAGAACATGTCATTGTTTCCTGAGCCTTGAAAAAATCCTATCTGGGCAAAGAAAAAAGACCAGTGAACTGAGTTCACACCGCCTCTGGTGAACTTGATTTTATAGCTCCATCATCCACAATTTTGCTTCTCCATAGTAGACAATTATCTATGCAACAATATATAATCATTCACATGTTCTTCTCCACTTTTGGCTTCACGCAATGTTGTTCCAATTTGATCTCACTTGGAGAATTGTTTTTTGTAGGTACAACTCTTTCTAATTGATTGTTTTGCAAACATCGTGCTAAAACCAATGCCAACAATGACTACTGCATTAAGATCTCTACCTCACAATCAACACTCTTTCACGTACAAGTGGTTGAAACTTAACTTTGAAACACTTCTTATTTAGACAGAAGGCCCACTTCTCTTCATGGAAAACAAAAGATTAACAACAATGGTTCCACCTCAGTGGCTCGAGGTTGCTTTTAATGCTAGCGAAACCCTCCATGAAGCGGCACGGTAAGTAAAAATATGAAATGCTTTCCTTACCCCATAATGCAAATAACCATGGAAAAAAAATTGATTCGATCTCCTGAGAGTTGATCGTAGCACATCAATATGTTTGCAATAGTAGCACTAGAATTGCTAATCCCTTTGAATCCAACATCTCTTCTCTCACATGGAGCAACGAATTGACCCTTATCCATGCGTGTGGGTCACTCTCTCATGTGAGTGATTCCTCCAACCACTGTATTTTTCTATGTCAGAGATGGTAGTTATATCTCCAAACTATATTATGGGAGCTCCTTTTTTTGGAACAGATGTGCGGGCATATAATATGTCTGGAGGTAGGATTTGACTAAAAAACTCTAAGCCCATGCTAAGCAGAAAACATTGTTTCTTGATATTCCCACTATATGGTTCTTTCTCTTTGGCAAACACAAACACAATGTATAGTGTGGATGCTGAACTTAAACCAGCCAGTAACGAGTGGATGTATTATAGATGAGGAGGTGTACAAAGTCCTCATTCTTGACAAGTTTTTCCGAGACATTTTGTCACCCTTAATTCATGTGAAAGACCTTTCAAAAACATGGGATTACACTGTACTTCACAATTGATAAAGAAAGACAGACAATTTCGGATGTTCCAGCCATATACTTTGCTGTTGTTGAAGCCATTGAAGTGATTCAGTACTACTTGAGTGCTGACCCAATCCTCCATTCATGATGGTCCCTTTTTCATAGATTTCCTTTTCATCTCCCCACATGCATTAACCATTCACACATCACACTCAGAAATATTTATGATTGGGATTTCTGCGCAATGCAATCCCTGCACCAATACAAATTTAGGTTTCTTTCATGCTCTTCTTCTCCATCATGCTTCATTGATCACGAATTCTCAATCTCTGACCGTGTGAACCTCTGCACTCACAAATGTGTTTCTCCTCTTCGATTCGTTGTTTCCTTAACCTTTGATTTTGATAGGGCACTCTTGTTGATCTTGTCTACATGATCTTTCTTGGATTTCAGTTCTAGTTGCTCCTACATTCGAATAGGAGCATTAAATTCCTCAATAGGCTATAGCTCTGATACCAATTGAAGAAATTTAATAAACAAGTAATAAAGAACTCATAAAATAAATAACAAACATATATACAAATCAGACATGGTAGAAAAGGCTAGAGCCTCACTATATTCCTCTCATGATGTAAACCCATGTACAAAGAATGATAATAGTACAAATAAATACATGAGGAAGTTTGTCTCAAGATATTGCATATATCTTGAACAAACTTGGTTGAGATATTTTCTCAACAAAACACTAATCTAGGAGAACTAGTTGGAGAGAATCTCTCGTCCTAACTAAACTCCTAGTTTGAGGAATTAATTCCTAATTCTCAAGATTTGATTTATTTAATTATAATTTTGGATGTATAATTGTTTTATTATGAGAGTGAGGCTAATACACATGGCTGGCTCAGGTGGCAGAGAAATGCTACAATGAGCTAGTTGGTGGCTACAAGGGGTTGTTGGCTGTTGGTTGAGGATAGTCTTGGAGAAAATGTGCTCCTAGGGATCACGCACAATGGTGGGTAACATCACCAACAAAAGGAAAGAAAGGAATATTAAAAATCCAACAAGTCATGCAACAATCATGTGCGAGTCGCACCCAAGGTAGGTGCTTTAAACTTCAGTTTATGAAGAATGTTAAAATATACAACAAAGGAGTGCAACCAACTAACTGTTATTAATTTATAGGCTACAATTACATACAAAAAACAAGATAAGAGAGCTATCAACCCAACTCTTGAAGCAACCATATACCTGTCTTTAAAGGTTTTATCTCCTTTTTCTTTTCACTAAGCTACTACAATTTTTCCTACTATGCTTAACTTTGAACTTGGCATAATTGTAGATCTCCTTACACTTCTTGTTGAATGAGCGCTTCACTTATATGCCTTTATACTTTTGAGACATCCTCCTTTTATATAGGACCTACTTCCCTTTGGTGGATTTTCTGTGGATTTCCCACCCAAGTTGACCCAAATTGTCTCAAGTCAACTGAAGTTAGCTTGTCCAACTCGTTTCAAGTCCACCAATTCCATCCATCCAACTCAACCCAATTCCACCTATTCTATTTGGCCAACTTGTCCCAGGATACGTAGTCCATACGTCCAACTTATTTTGAGCCATTTGAGTTTTCACAATTGCGTCCAAATCATCTGAGTCATTTTGACTACTCCCAAACTCTCTTACTCCACATAAATGTTCCCAAACTATCTAAGTCCACTTGACTATATCCAATTGTGCCTAACACTATACCCAAGTGTGTTTGGTAGATGTGCACACAATAGATGCATGCCCAATGGATGTGTTCCTAACAAGTGCATCCCATTATTGCAATTTGTAGATATTTGTTCTTGAATGTTATCATTCATTGCAATTCCCAAGTGTTGTCTAGCTAACCCCATTGGTTTGTATATAGTCCAAGCACCCAAGCCCATCTAAAATATCCCAGTTCTTCTTTCATAGCATTAATAAAAAAGGAAGGGGGATTGTTGAAAACGATTTTTATTGATGTCAAAGCCTATCCAAATGAAAGAGGAAATTATATAGTCAAATAAAAGATTTTGAGACCTTTCCAACAATATATGGCACTCCCTCTAATTCCATAGGAATGAGGAGATATGAAATATTTTTTCAAGGTGATTAAACCAAAGTACAAGCGAGCCCCATTTGGATACGCTATCTTTGAAGGTATTTTTACTCCAATTATCTAGATGAAAGGGGAGCATAGAATATATGGTTGGAAATATTATTTTGAGATCTTTCCAATGGTATATAAGACTTCTAACTCCTCATTGTTGAGGATAATTTTTTTTTTTTAATACACTATTCATTTTTCTAATTGCACCAGTCAAGCCATCTAGTGGAGAGGTCAAGCCTATCCCAACCTCTAATTGCACTATAAATAGGTGTGGGAAGGATCATTTCTAACCACTCAACTCAAGAATTTGGTTATATGTTTAGGAGAGTGAAGGAGCAGGTCTGAATTCATATCTCATGAGCTGAGAAGAAGTGAAGTGAAGTCGTGTTTTTGGCATTATTATTGGGAAGGGTTTTTTTGTAGGTGTGAGGTCTATTTTCCAGGGCTAAGTATTGTTGGTTTGAAGGTTGAGTTTTAGGGTATAATATTTGTTGTTTGTAGGGAAAGTTTTAGGGGATGAGTCGTGTTGTTTGAAGGTAGAGTTTTAGGGTTGAGTTTTTATATTTTAAGATCTAGTTCAGGCCTTCTTTGAAGTCAGTGCTATCATGGATTGAAGGCCGAGTTCAGGTTGGATCTTGTAATTATTGTAAGTTGGTGCCTTACTGAGGATTGATATCCTCATCTTCTTGACAAGTTGGATCTTGGAATTTTTGTTGGTGTTTACATAAGATTGGTGTTTTCGAAAGAGATTGTAATAAATTAAAGACATTTTTCAAGTATTTCTTCTTCAAATTTTCTTTTGCACTTTAATCTTTTTGTTCATACATCGTGGATGATTGATTATGTGATGTGAATTCAGTTTCAAGATTAACTATGTGAAAACTTGTCAAAAGTAACAAAATGCCACTGGGGCTTCACTCAATGAACAACTGACATATCACGTGCGTTCATGCCATACTAAACAATACCCTTAATTTGACTACATATTGGAAAATACCTCTAAAAATCACATTACTTAACCCTTTACCAATACGAACCCAATACACATTCCCAATTTAAAAAACCCTACTTTCACTAGATATTGTAGGTATCCATTTTTCATTAACATTTTTTCATTAACTTTGAGCTCTCTTTTTTATACATGCCAATATAAAAATCCTTTACCTCCTATTATATGCTCAATATATTATGTCATTTTTTCCTTGATATATATCCCTCAATATGAATGCACGTGGTATGGTATTGCTCCCTCAGTGAAGCCCCCATGCAAAATACTAATTCACCTTCCCTGTTAGTATTTCCAACACAAACAATCTAAGTGAGGCATATGTGTCATCTTTTCTATAAAAAACTCAAAGTCATCCATAAGTATAATGGTGAAACTAACATTTCCACTCCAATATCCAAGCTTTTAGGTGACTATTGGTTGTACCAATCAGCTTTTCTACTTTTGTGTTCACTACCTTGAAAAGGGTTTGTGATGGCTCAAGTTGCAACTAAAATATCTCTTGTATCATCTTCCTTCATGAAATTTTTGGTCACCCTAGTATCAACCAAGAAATTGACCTCACCGACTTCCATTTAGTATTGATGGAACATAGAAAATTCTTGTGAAGTCTTATGTTTGGCTTACTATAGATTTTTCCCCCAACACAATACTAAAAATTTGCAAAACACCAATGGAGGGTTTGTCCACATATTCCATAGTATAGAAATTCTGCTTCATTGGATTGTTCTTTACATTATTGTTCACATCAACATCATCTGATTACCATAATCTTGGTCAACATCTTTGACTTATGGTAAAAATATACAACATCAACTAGGTACCATAATTTTGGTGCACATCTCTGGCTTATGGTACATTATTAGCATCATCTAGTCACCATGATTCCGGTCAACACCTCTGACCCATGGTATATTGACTAGTCCTAGTTCACCATCATCCTAGTCAATCTCTTTGATTCATGGTGAAACCCTAGGGACACAATCAATCCATTTGAGTATTTTGCTCCCAAATCCAAAGGCCTCACTCTAAGCCATGATGCTAAATGGGCTCACTCAACCTATTTGGAGAGTACGCTGAGCTTAATCATGAAAGACACCTACTTAGTTCTATGACTGAGTAATTCTAGCCCTCTAGGACCATTCTTCCTAATCTTGGTCACTATACTTGACTCAAGAATGTTTGTACTCTATTGGACCATTCTCTGTAATATTGCTCAACATACTTGACTCAGAGATAATGATTGTCCTTGAATGAGCTAGCTATGTTGATGTGTCAATCCACTACTTGGTTGAAAGCATCTTGCATAAACATCATGATCGACAAGTCATCACTTGGAGAAATTCACCAATTATCCTAGTCATCACTTTGAATTTGGTCAACACTTGTGACCCGTGGTGAAACCCTGGGCCAACTCTCCTGCCTGATGCTAGATCCACTCACTTGCTCACTTGGGGAGCACTCTAGGCCATTCTCCATAACCACATTTTGTGGCCCCTTTTCAATACCTCGACTTGTCTATCTTCTAACCTAGGGAGAATGTCTTCCTGTGATGCTATCACATCACTCTCTCTTACTAAGGAATTTTATTCTTAACAAGTCTAATCTTGTCCTTGAAGTATACATCATCCTAAGGCAAAGGCTTTTTTAACAATCTGCTTGATTGTAGACTAGTATTGAAGCCACAATGATTCCTTTTGTACCATATCTTGGTACTAGATCTCACTGTGCTCTAACCTATCATTATGGTCATCACCTGCACTTGATCAAACAATCTTGTAAGCAATTTATGAAGTCATACTACTCAACTTTCCAACCAAGCTATAATGTACTCAACCTCTACAGTACTGAGTGTGATAGATGCTTTCTTCCTGCTCATCCAAGAAATGATAACAGAGCTCAAACTAAAGTGATATCCTGATTACTCTTTTTGTCTTATGCACTCTCTTCCCAATCCCAATGCAATTGAACTTCACTATTTGAGACATGTCTCAAACCATAACTAGTTGTACCATGATCAACTATACCATTTTGGTACAAAAACACACGTTGAACCACATGCGTTGGCTCAACCGTAAATTGACCAAATTCCTTTATTGGAGCCATCACCATGGCTACTTACTAGTTACCCTAACTGGGTGCTCTTTCTGAAACAAATCTTGCTGTGGAAATCGTGGCTGCCCCCTCTATCACTGTAACTTTCTAGTTATTGTTATATATATCAGGGGTTTAGCTTGGCTGTCCATCATCTCAAAAATCTATGAGGGATTTTAGCATTATGCTTCAATTAGGTAAAGCATCAAATCTAGGTCCTTCATCTTAAACTCATAGATAAACTCCCTCTAAAGCTAGAATAAGGTTTCTTGAGGAATCCCTGAGTGCTCCCTTTATTACGGAACAAAGTTTCTACCAATTCTAACACACAAGTCCTCCTTCTCTTGTCAGAAAAAATCATTTAGGATTAACCTTGATCTATCAATCCAAGTTTGAGGTATGACCTTTTGCAAGCAAGAGACTCCTTCATGTCCCTCAAATCCTAACAACTATAGAAACGCCTTGTCATGATCCTTTCCCTCTTTGTTCTCTCTAGTCTCTCTACACTGCCATCTATTGCATGCTCGATTTTGTAGATCCATTTGGAAGTTACTACTGACTTCTCTTCGACAAAATCAAGGTATACTCCAAACTTGTTGATCTATCTACTCCCTTTGAACTCATATCTCATTTAGTACAATCTCTCAACACAAATCATCGATTTTGGGAGAATCCTCTTGTCACAAGCTTTGCATTAAGGGGAATTTTGAGGTCTAAAATGGGCCTCCTAAGGAAATTATAAAATAATAGCCGGAATAATAAAATAATGTTAGATTACATCATCAAATTTTAGAGGGAAAAAAGAAAAACCTATAATTTCAACTCGTATTTTCAACTTATCCCCCTATGGTTTTACTCACATTTCGAGTGGAAGCACTCATTGGATGCAAAATTTGATTCCTCATCCAAGGAGTATCCATGTTGCATACTTTCGATGGACTCTACTACACAAAAAATCTAAAATACATGAAAATCATGATTGCAATCACGTTTTTTCATGTATTTCTCATTTTTTGTGTAGCATAGTCCATCGAAAGTATGCCACATGGGTACAACTTAGATGAAGAATTAAATTTTACATCCAACGAGTACTCCCGATCGAAATTTGAGTAAAAACTTAGGGAGATAAGTTGAAAAAGTAGTTTTATTATTTTATTATTTTTCAATCTTTTTACTTTTTAACTCCAAAAAAGGTGGATCATCCCCCATGGTTGAAATAATCATTTTGAATCCTATTGATTCTTATAAAGTTTATTTTGGTTGTACATTTTTCTTAGGAGGCCCATTTTAGACCTCAAAAATCTCCTAATGGCTTTGTTCTTCCACTGCTTCCATATGTTGATTGAGCCTTGGCAACCTTCGCTATGTACTTGAAATCCTCGCTAGGAGGCCATGGAAGAATAATTATAACCAAGTAAGGATATAAAGGCAAGAGGCCAATAGTAAAAAATAACAACAAAAATTAAGGAAGAGAGATAGTTATCTTTTAAGAATTATAGGGAAATGTCAACACTTTCTTGATCTTAGCCACCTTGCATCCATCTTGTAAATTTATCAACCTCTTCCTCATCATCAACATGTTGTCATTCCTTTCTAGCATGAACTAGGGTTTCTTCTTTCAGCGGAAACATTAATTTGGGTCTAGATCTAGGTTTTTATCGACAAACCCTAGGATTTTCACATCCAAGACTTCTAGTCTTTTAGTATTTAGAAACACTCATTTTTCAAAACTCATTTTATACCTTTTGCAACTACAATAGACTTTGTAATGTGCAAATTCTCCTTTCCATATCCAAATGTCCAAGAATGTATAGAGTCCCCATGTCTCAGAAAATAAGCAGTGGTGAGAATAAGGACACATCAAGTTCTGCAAATGACTCATATTTCTTGAGAGAGCTTTGGTCTCCAAACTTGAAGGGAACTCGACCTCTTCTTCATTGTAATCTTGTCATGTCAAAAGTGAACTTGATCAATTTTCATTTTTCCTTATTTCAAATCTTGACTTTTAAGATTGAACAAAATAGGTTCCAACCTTTAGTACCCAAGTACTCTTAGTATCGACAATCAATATTGGTAGCAAATACAATGCATCTTCTAGGGCCTTTATTGAACAATGCAAGGTCCATGAAAAAAAATTGCATCAAAACTTTTAAGAGCTTGCAGAATCAAAACGTATAATGAAAAATCTTTGAAGAAAACATATCTATGGATCACATATTTCCCTTATGTGGCTTTGAGCAACAATCCCAATTGTGATACTGCCATTGCTTCTTGAAATATTAAGATGACTTTCATGCTACATATTAGTAGTGTATCTGACAATATTTTCTTATAGGTGCATGAGCATGATCTAAGATCATTTGTGAGATTCAATGAACTTGTAGGGTGAAGGCACTGCTTCAATAGTCATCATAATTTCCATTAATGTATTCTTCAAGGATGCTTTGTTGTATGGAAACAAATTAGACCTAGTTCTATGATTTGACTAAGGAGAGGATCAGAGTCCTATCTAATTTCTCATGAAAACAACTTTGATACAAGTCCAAACATATTCATTGAAAAACTACTTGGTGATCATTTTCTCCAGTTGAAGTTAACTACAAACTTATAGCTTCATTGGTCTCTTTATTGGTATGTATTGCCATTCCTACTCATCCTTAATCATCTCATCACTTGCCATCAAAGCATCATCCCTTCTCCTTAGACAGAGATAATTTTGAACTTCTTTTGGATGCTTCTTGAGACTTATCGACCTAAGCTATAGAGGCTTAGATACTCACGATCACATCAGTACATGACAAGTCATCTTCCATCACAAAGTTCATGCTCCTATAAACAAGGTATGCTCCAATGATGCAAGCTAGGATTGTAACTTGCCTTGTTGTTGACATGGTCTTATGAAACATTAGTCAAATCCATGACTCAAACATACCACAAAAGGATTACAAACCAAAACAAATTGTTGGATGGATTTACATTAATAGTGGTATTTTGGATTCTTTGAGGCCATGTTTGAGGCCTCTTCGCCTTAATGCTAGGACATAAGCCATAGTAGGCTTGTGACCTTGTTCTAAGGCACCTCATCTCTCTTGAAATAGGCCTTGAGGCCTTCTTGGCCCAATAAGATAGACTCTGAGGCCTTCTCGGTCTATTGTGATGGATCATGAGGCCTTTATGCATATCTTCCTTTTATTAATTATTTATACTCCTTCATGGTTGCTCCTTTAACCTTCACTCTGATACCACGTTGATTTTTGAAGGGTCTTCTAAATTGATAATTACTTATTATGATTTCTTAGGTTAATCTTTTCTTACATTCACATTCATCATCAAATAAATAAACAAAAGACCTCAATGGTAGAAACAAAATGCTAGTAGGATCATAAAGAGACGATTGAATAAGAGACACAAGAATTTACCCTGGGAAAACCCACATAGGGAAAAAAACCCAACAATCTTTTCCTTAGAGAAATCATTAAGTTCAATAGAGATACAATTAATTGTTCAAGTCAAACATATAGTCAAACTGACTATTAATATAGCCTTGGTCACACCTATTCAAAATGCTCTCTTGTCAAGTCAAACTGATGCTCCATGAACTTAGCTTAGTCTGATTTGCTAGAGCCGAATTTTGTCCTACTTCTACATCTAAGAATCTTGGTTCTATTGCTTTGGTCTGCCTAGAAACTCTACCTTCGACTTGTCCTTACTTTGCCTCATATTCGTCCAATTTTTTGCCTCAGATTCATCTTGTTCTCTACCTCATATTCGTCTTTTTCTCTACCTTTGATGGTCCGAATTGCTTGCTTGAGTAGGAGGACAAAATGACTTTATATAGTCATTTGTAGAGCCGAATGGGTGTCTCTTCGAACTTGGCCGCCTTGACATTTGGAGGGCCGACTTGATAATTTTGGATCCAAAGTTCAAATTTCAAAAATAAATAATTCTTCCTTTTGAAACTAACATGAAGAACATGTCTTATATTTTTCAAGGGCTAAAATATGAATTATGAAGACTGACCATAGCTACAAAATTCAACATGGGTGACACCCAAGGCCAAGTGCTTTACCCTTTATTATATGAAGAATGTTAAAATGCACAATAGAGTCGCGAGCATGACCAATTGCTTGTGGCTTATTTACAATGTACAAATTACACAAGGAAAAACAACCTACAAGAATTGTTGATCTGACTTCTAAAACTATTGCAGACTGTCTTCTAGAGGTTATGCTTCCTAATTCTTTTCACTCAACCATCAAATTTCCCCTACTATGTCTAACCTTGAACTTGGGACAACAATAGAGGTCCGTACACCTTTTGTTAAATGATCTCTTCACTTCTATGCCTTAACACTTTTGAATGCCTTTAACACTTCTGAAAGATCTTTCTTGGGAGATGTTGACTTCTCTGTCAATCGTCCACCCTAATCATCTCAAGTCGTCTTGAGTTGGCTTGTCCAACTCAATTTGAGTTTTCCTAGTCCATCCATCCAACTTGTCCCAAGTTTGGGTAGCCTATCAAGCAAACTCATCGCAAATTCGCCCAATTTATTTGTCCAACTTGTCCCAAACTGAATTTGCATGGTTTCTCCCAAACTATTGGACTCTGCTGGATTGTGCTCAACAATGTGCCCAAATAAGTCTCGTGGATACGCACCTAATGGATGTGTGTCCAATAATGTGTTCTATAATCACAATTCACAGGTATTTGTGCCCGAAAGACACATCTACTGTCCATTGTAATCCTAAAGTGTGGGTTGCCAAATTCCACTGGTTCGTATATAATCTAGGCACCTAAGCCAAACAAGCTTTCTATGCCCATCGTAACCGTTTTTGCCTTTGTTTGGTATGTTCTCTTCCAAGCTTGAACCGTTTTTTCCTTGTTTGCTGTGTTCTCTCCCAAACTTTTCTTGCTGTGTTTGTGGTTTGATCAGTCCATAAGCAAAGACACCCGAATTGTCCATGGTGTGCACTACCAATAGACCAACGCACCAAAAACTAACTCTTCAAACCATGGTCTTTCCATCATGTCTTTCAGTACCGGTCAGTGGCCATCAAAGCGATCATGCTACAGCGGCGCCCAAAGATACTGAAGGAAAGGTCCTTAGAGCTTTTCCCACTTGCCATTGTGAGTTTTGACAAGAGAGACAGGCCATATCACTCACTATTTAGTCAGGCCCTTCTGCATCAAGACCTCGGGACGAGATTCTTAGTGGCCAATGGCTTCGGGTTGTCATGACTCATCACATTGTCTCAACATTATTACTCTCCGCCTTCATAAATTATGGATCGGATCTGGTTCATCTAAATGTGGTTCCCCAGTTTGCCTTTTGTTTTTCCGCCATTTAATCATTGCTATCTTGGCGTGTTCTACCTTTCACATCCACCAAGCAAATAAAAGTTCTGAATCTTCCAATGCCTATTGGTCCATTCCATTTTGACCTGAGTATGACAAGTGAGTCCCACTTATAGTTCGCAGATATGTTCAAACTTAAGGACAGGGCTAAGATTATATCCTTCATATTGCCTGGCTAACCCCACTGACCCTATCTCTTTTCAAGTTTTTCCTGAATTCAATTTACACCACTCGGTAGAGATGTTAACAACTTAGAAGATGTGAAGTCCTCCGTTAAGTGTTACTCGTGAAGTGCCTTTTGACAGGACGCTGTACTTTACCTGGGCTTGTGGAGCTTATTTGTGAATTGTCAAATTGAAAGTCAAGTGGTTTTTATCTTACCGTAGAATACGAGCAAGTACACATTTTGATTCGTATCATACTTGAACCGCTTTTTGCTCGGAAAAGTTAAATATTTAGAGTTGTTTTTGAGGTGCGTTGTCTACCGAGCGTCGAATTTTTCAGGAAGGTAAGTTAGTGTTTAATTTGAAATAATGTGATATTATAAGTGCTTGAATCTTGTTTTTAAATGTTGAGAAATAAATTTAGTATTATCAAAAATCGTTAGAGCATTCAAAATCTTAAATTTAAACAGCTGTAATCCAAATTTTAATCAGATTTGATCAAAATAGCGCCAAAATTTCCATGTTCAACGAATTTAACGACTATTTTTTTGGGTTACAAAATTCTAAATTCAATTAGTTATAACAGTTGGCTTTTGTCAGTTGGCCTTCATGTTGCGTGGAGTAAGGTAGCCCTAATGTCCGGGGATATATCCCGAGGTATTGTTAAGGCATAAATTTCTCTTCCTTACAGCCTTAATCCGATGAAATTTCTCAACCACTACATCAATGGCTTTTGTTACTCTGATTTATTTTTCAATAGAGGCACCTTTTCTTCATTTGCGGTTTTACATTCCTATGATTTTTTTTTCAATAGAGATACCTTTCTTTGTTCGCTGTTTTACAGAAGTTTAACTTTTGTACTCTGTTTAACTTTTAAAACATTCAGTCTATTCGAAAATTTCTTGGGAGGGTCTGCAGCCATTCATAGATTTAGGTGCATGCGTACAGCTTGACTATGCAATCTCATGTCGGGAATTTCTATTGCCTTTTTTACTACCATTAAATATTCATTGATTTAGGTGCATACATACACCTGGACTGTGAAATCTAATGTCCGGAAGTTCTATCACATTTTTTTACTACCATTAGATTTCAATGAAGTACTTGTAGTCATTCCTAGTGTTTCACACAGGCATCTGACTTGCACATTTTCCATTACAGAAGGAAGTAGCTGGAGAATGGGCGATATGTACAGACCGTATTAATTTCAACCATGATGCTGGAAGTATGATCCCCTACCATGCAAATCTTACAGGAAAAGGCTACCGTGCATTTATCTACAGGTTCATTTCCACTTTGATCCTCAGTTTGTCATCGTTCAGCTAGGTTGTTTAAATTTCTTCACCATAAATTTTATTATCCTGCGGTGTCTATACATACACTAAATTTAACTAAATCAATTGCCTGAAGTGAATGAATAGACGTCCTGGCAACTTCAGATAAATTCTAAATTTCTTATAACTGTTTTAACTTTTTCTCTACTTTTAATATGACTTTTAGGTTATGTTATTTTCTTCATAGCCATTTTTTGCATCGGGTTATATCCTTCATGAATACACAGATATAATTTTATTCAAATCTAAAAATGAAATTGCAATTTTTTTTCCTTGCAACAAAAATATGACTTTCTGACTTTCTAGGACTTATGGTTGGACAATGCCATACCATTTAACTTCGAAATTAAAAAAAAGAAGTAATAGGTAGTATGTTATCCATAAATACAAACCTCCAGGCTCCAAGGACCAATCCTTCCGGGAATAAGACCCTGTTTTGTTTGGGACATGTTCCTATTACAACATTCAAGTCATTCTTCAATACAGCAGGGAATTTAACTGAACCAGAATTGCAGACCAGGTGTATAGCAATTTCAAACTTCACCAATTACCAGCTTGGTGTCCAATTTAATGAGTGATTCTCACTTTTCGTCTTGTGCTCCACAGACAAAAATTAGAGGCAAAAAGTATTAGACATGCTTTTAACTCGGAACCAGATGTTTTTGTATAATTGTCTAACACTGACATTTCAATGTGATGCAGAGGGTTTGTATTTACGATTTTGATCGTAAATGCCAAGCTGAACCATGTTTATCATTGTGAATTGACAATAATAGACAAATTGCATTATAGCTTTGATGGTAACCTAGTTAGTTGAAACCCCATGCTAAATTATTGGTCCTTTGTTACGCCATGCGGTTTTAATTCTCCTTGAATCTATGAGGGTAAGGCTCCAGAACTAGAGTCGACTGGGCGGGTAAAGTCCCGTCTAGAAGCGTTAGAACAGAAAGAGAGGGAAGACAAACTCCATTATGCAGTCAACTACAGAATCGACTTTAACCTAAAGAATAAAATTACACTTTGAAAGATAATTTGGGGCGAATGTCTGTGGATTACCATCGATTAGCACAGATTATATCACGTTTTTCACGGTCACTCACCACCACCGAGGTATTAAATAAATTCAGCTTCTTGATGGACTGCAAATACAGATTGCACAACACACACAAGAGTTAATGTCAGATATCATATGATACTCAGTGGAAACAAATAAATAAACAAAATCTCATAAAAGTAAGGCATAACAATTTTTTTTATTATTACAACCAAAACAAGGCCTGAAACCATTCTAGAGCTCATAACATCATTACGTTATAATTTCAAAAACGTCATTTACTGGCATGTAAGCTCCACCTATTCAGATTTACCCTCTATCAGTTTCTACAGGCTCAAATCTTTTATTTTCAAATACAGATTCCTGAGACTCTTCTCGGATCTGGTTTTAAATGTTTTTGCAGTGGGATTACTATCTCGTGCCTCCTCTCTAATTCATGTCTTGTTGAATGCCAATCTCTTTGATTCAAACAAGAAAGCTTAAAAATTGCATCTAAATGATTCACTGCAAGAATTGCTACAATATCTTTCATAAGTTTTTTTCTAATACCCTAGGTTGATCTCTTTGTGGTTATTATTTTTCTCATATATTCAATCTCTTTAGTAATGAAATCATTATTACATACACAACTCTGTTAGATGTCCTTGAATTCCTCTTTTTGTGTCACTAATCTATCAAAGGTGCTTCACATCTTACATTGTATCTATTAATCTTCTCCCCACTATCATCATAATGTTTTTTTTTGTAACCACCTGGTGAATCGGTAATGCCAGTCCTAATCTAAGGGAGACCCAGAATCAATCCTCGTAGCTGCCACTATAACACCAAGAGTACATCCAACTACCTGCAAGTCGGATATACTAAGATCCTATAATTTTAGCAAAGAGAGACTCTCATGCTGCCAAGGTGGGGTGGGGAATCTGCTTCTCGAACCCCGCCACCACAGCAGGTCAATGTACTCAATGAGATTTGAACTGCGGTCTCCTGAACTTCGCCCAAATAGACTTACCACCAAACCAATCATAATGTTATATATCATATGAACTTATGGCTGTGAAAAATTTATAAAGGTCAAGCACTTGCTTTAGTGTGTGATTCGGTTGCTTTCCATGTAAGTTCGAATGCTTGAAGAAACAAAAATCCTGTTAAAAGTACTGATGAACTTCGAATGGCAGTTAATCTCTCTAGTGGAGATCCTGGAAAAGATCAGAATAAAATTTGTTAAACAGTTATTTTTCATTATTAGCAGCTTGAATTTTCCTCGACGCTGACTAATATGGTTTTTGATGAGGTTTCTTAGCACCTACTTTCATTCTACTCAAGACTGGTTTTTAGAAAAAGCCAACTTGTCTGTCAGACAGGCATTGTGTTGTTAATTTTTCTTAGTTTTCTTCCACCCTACGCTGTCAAACTGACTGTCACGGTCCAATATTCATATACTCTACCGAGTTGAAGGAGGGTCCAAGAAATCCACAAGAGAAGGAATACACAGATTTTATAATATTTCCCTGGTTTATACTACTTGATAGACTTCTGTGATCTGGTTTTCACACAATTTAATGCATAATGGCAGTGGTGACCATGATATGTGTGTGCCCTACACTGGAACTGAGGCTTGGACAAGGTCCTTGGGTTATGAAACAAGTGATGCATGGCGCCCCTGGATTGTGGATGATCAAGTTGCTGGGTAAGTAGTCCTTTTGCATAGCTCCTACTCTGCCCCTTCACCATTTTAGATTCACTGCCATATGGATCAACTAATTGTGTTTTTATAATCATTGATATGCACAGATATACTCAAGGATATGCTCACAACCTGACCTTTGCAACTATCAAGGTGGGCTACCAGTTTGGCCTTGTGACTTTGCGAATAGCGTGCTTGTTCACAATGCTAGGCAAAATTTGAAACATTTTGTTGACTTTAATTCTGAATTCTGCTAAACATGATGAAAAGTCCTTGCTTAAACATTATTCTTATTCAATGGAAGTCATTGGAGTCTCAATTTTTGCAGGGAGCTGGCCATACCGTTCCAGAATACAAGCCCAGAGAAGCATTGTCATTTTATACACGGTGGCTAGCAGGAAAACCTTTGTGAAACACTACTGGCGTCCAAATCTCTTATAACTGACATGATTCCATATCTTTTTAGATTCTACCTATACTATATATTTCAAAACAGTATCTGCACAATCTGTCAGTGCCCTGCTTTGCCCCTCAATTGCTTGTGAGGTACAAGTTATGCAATCTCCAACTAGAAATTGTTACCCTAGAGTCCCTGTAAAAGTCCTTCCATTTACAGAAATATTGCCAGTGTTATGTTTTTTAGTACGGTCTGTAATCTGGCACATAATTATAAATAAAACTGGGACAGTTGCTTTTCAAGTTCAACCAAAAACACATTTGCAATTCCTAAATGTAATGCCCAAAATAAAATAATTAATTTGACAATTACAGTTGAATCTTCCGAGTGAAAATCAAACTTGGATAAAACGTCATTCCTGACTAGTCATGTGGAACATGACACTAAGAAAACTGGGAAAGAAGAATGAAAATATACTCTGTAAGAGAATATCCAGAGACATTCTTTATTTTTCAACTATGGTCAAAATTCACACAATTGAACAATATGAAGAATCAGGATTGTGTACTGATGGTTTTCCAGTATTCAGAAACAAAAATATATTTTATTTTGTACAATCCCAGCCAGTACAAATCCTTCAATAATATCACTCCCATACATGTGCAACATAACTCGTACAGCTTATAAACCAATTGCCATATGAAATCAAAGATGTCAACAATCTGAGTAAATCATTATTACCAAGATTGTGTCACCAAGATAAACAATCTTAGAAACTTAGAAGTAAGCCACCGATAAAATCCATGGAAATAAACTCACATGGTTGAAAAGGGGACTGGTAAATGCTAATGAAGTGCAAGCTTTTGCTTGGATATTTTCGATTTGCTGGAAAATCATCTAATATAACTCCTGGATTTAGATTTGTTTTTACATCAAATAACAATAAAAATACCCTATGTTATATGGTTTGGGTTTGAATTTGAGTTCGGTAATAATTAAGTTTGGTTCGAATTCGAATTTTCTAATAAGGTTCATATGAGGTTCAGCATTAAGTTTGACTATATTTATATATGATATAAATTTTTTTAAATTAAAATCAATCAATAAAACTATATGAATAGCAGTGAGCATCCATGAGTTACAAATCATGACTACTATTAACTTCACGTTCTTAGTGGTGGGGACAAGCAGCGTCTAGAAATTGAATTAAGGAACTTGGAGAAAATACAACACGCAGCTACAGCGCTGAACACAATACAGCGAGTACACTCAGAGTGAAGTTGGTTTGTGAAAATCTATCAACAACTATGGTAAAGAAAGCCAAACCAGTCTCCATAGTGGGAAACTAATTGGTGGAAAGCGGAAGAAGAGATTTTTTTTATAAACCTTAAAACAACGGACAAAAACCGCCTAAAATCTAACCTCCAACCCCAAAAAAATTAAAAAGATTATAAACTTGGGCTTTAGCGTCGTCTTTAGGTTCGCCTTCAAGTTCGAATTCTTTGAGATTCGCCTATCAAGTTCGAATTCATTGAAGTTCGAAATTGAGATTTGACTATTCACCGAACCTTAAATGAATTTGATTATTTTTTAGATTCACCAAATTTCAAACCTCAAAATTCGAATTTAATGAACCCAAATTTTTTTCATAAACCATATTCTTATTTTGATTGCAGATTTTATGCATCTAACATTAAGCCAAGTCAATGATTAACTTATACCGAATTTGTAATAGATATAAACTTCGATTACTATAAGAAGATAAATTTGTTTCTTTCATCGATATGTTTTTTTACTAAACCTACTGATTTAACCGGTAAAGCAAACCATCTCTCGTATAAGTTTGTGATTAATATGCAAGATTGTTTTGTTACCAAATAATTTCATCAAATTATTCTATAACATAAATGTTTTGATTCATTATAGTCATCAACGTTTTAAAGCAACTAATTCTATAACATAAATGTTGTGATTCATTTTAGTTTAAGGTGATAGAATGAACTCTTGGGACATTTTTCTGTGACAAAACATGCCTGTCTTGCGGGGATAACCATTAAAAAAAAAAAAAAACTTAAAAGAAAATAAAAATAAAAAGTAAATGATAAATTAGAACTTTAAAACATTTCTCATTAACATTATGATTTTGCCTTGCTGATATTTTCTTTTTGCCACCACTCAGATGTAGGGACAAAATTTGTTTGCTATTAACAATTAGAAAAAAGCTTAAAAACAAAAAATTAAATATAAAAAATAAAAAAATAATAAACTAGAACTTTAAAACATTTTTCATTAACACTATGATTTTGCCTTGCTGACATTTTCCTTTTGCCACCACTATTGAAATATTATTTTCAACTGCAGGGGTTGTCCTTTGCCATACCCTTGTACTCTTGAATCAACTGCCATACCTCTGCATTGATGATTTTGCCAGCAAATCGCTGCAGCTCCAGTTGAATCAATTGCCATACCTGTGCATTGAAGTTTTTGCCAGTAAACAGCCGCAGCTCCAGTCCTTTTCTAAATCAGCGATTACACAACAATTTATTACAGCATGGCGGACTCCCACAAAATGATGGTAATTAATTGCTGTGTAGGTAGGATTTTAATTTTATTGTTTTTAATTCATGTATGCAGTTTTTCCTCTTACGGCACATAAAATATGTAAGTTCTGTTTTCTGTTTTTTGTGTGAGTTGACTCTGTAATGTAAAAACACAACAGTGTGCGTAAGTTTTTTTTTTAACAGAGATAGTGTTCTCTCTGTAATGCACAACAGTGCAAAAGTTCTTTTTGTACGCAGCAGCGTGAATATATGAAGGAAATTTACAGACAGGAGTGTAAAATGTCTCAAGGAAGAAACAGAGTGTTTGCAGCAGTATTTTGAACAAAAACAGAGTGTTTTGTAACAGCACAGCAGTGCTTAAACATCTGCAATTTTCTGAGATAAAGGAAGTTGTTTTATTGTATCAGTTGTTTGTCAACTGTTTTACTGAATATAAGTTAAGTTTCAGTTGCTATTTCTCCAGTTTTTGTGTTGCCAAGCATTACTCTGTTTTTCAGTTTTTATTTTAAAATATCATAAAATTCCTGTAGCTGCAACACCAGAATTACGTCACTGAAACACCAGTTTCAGTAAAGCAATACGTTGCTGAAACACCTGTTTCAACAAAGCGACCTGTTTCAGCAGAGCGATTTTTTTTCTGTTTTCGCTGTGTCAAACAGAGCGTTGTTCTTTGATCTTTTGTGTTTGAAATCACCATCAAAATTCCAACATGGTATCAGAGCCAGTCTAGGCTCTTTGAAGTGTCAAAGAAGCTGAAGAAAGGGTTTATTTTGGTAGCAGCTTCATCAGCAGAGTGGAGACTCAGCAAAGAAAGAATCCAAGTCAAGTATTGAAAGAATGGCCAGCACCAGCATGGGTATGTTTAACACCCAGCTCCCACAGTTTAATGGGAAGAACTATGATTATTGGGCCATAACCATGAAGGCTGTGTTTGCCTCTCAAGACTTATGGGAATTAGTTGAACATGGTTTTGATGAACCAACAGATGAAAATGAGTTCAATAGGTTAACTCCAGGAGAGAAGGATCTGCTGAAGAGCAATAATAAAAAGGACTCAAAAGCCCGTGTATTTTTGTGTCAAGCAGTGGACCAGAGTGTGTTTCCAAGGATAGAAGCAGCTAAGACATCCAAAGAAGCATGGCAAACCCTTAAGATAGCCTATCAAGGCATGGAGAAAGTGAAGACAGCAAAACTACAGTTGTTGAGGAGAGATTTTGAGAATCTGTGCATGAAGGAGTCAGACAACATTGACTCATTTTTCACACATGTGATTGGTTTGATTACACAGATGAGGACTCATGGAGAAACCATTGAAGAAAGGAGGATTGTAGAGAAAATATTGAGAGTCTTACCCTCAAAGTTTGATGCTATTGTCACCACCATTGAAGAGACAAAGGATCTCTCAAACTTTTCAGTTGATGAACTCCATGCATCACTGATAACACATGAG
>APFE030742511.1:0-21214 GCA_000404065.3 Pinus taeda | reverse complement strand
CTAGGGTTAGGTTTTGGAATGTGAAGGGTTTTCCATTGTTTATCAACAATAAATAGGCCTTCGAGCCTCATTGTAACACAGTTTTAGAATAGTTCAGAGGCATGTAGTCACCACATCTCTTCTCAGAGATAAGCTACCATTGCCCTAGCTGGTTTATTTCCATTTCTGGTTCTAAGCATATTTCGGTATTTTCCATTAATGAAATGAAGCATTGTTTTCGCTGCATCTTTGTGTATATGGTTATCTCTGTATTTTGTTGTGTTCCTATTTAAATCCGGATCAAGAGATCACTCTTGTTCTGTTCTTGGTTTCGTAATATACCCTTTGTTAAACTAGATCCAGTAATCCCACATGCTGTCTTTGACTTACATGATCCTGTTGCTCCACCCCTTAGTCGAAGATTTAAGATGATGGTGACCCCCGAATGAATGTTGTATTCTTGTAGACTTTGTTCATCCTATAGATACCTACCGTTATAGATAAAGTTTTGTAGATGTGGTGGGTAGCCAATATTTTTCATGATGTTCTACTTCAGTTGAAAAACCAATATTAGATTTTTGTACCCACACTGTTATTGATTTTCTAGCATGGGACTTTACGAATATTTGTACAATGTTCTCTTCTTTTAGTTTTCCCTGATCTAGGGAAGCATATGATGGCAGTAAAAATACTTGCAAAAAAGTTTGCTTTGAAGGCCTCACGAAAGACGATCAAGCTGCAAAGTGGGGATCTAGTAGCCATAGTTTTGTTTTGATTCTAGGTTTCCTAGAGCAAAACTTTAGATCTACTCTGATCATCCTTTATAGGGGAATATATATCATAGATCATCTTTGTTTCATGCAACCTGTCTATTTTTCTGGTGGTGCCTATGTGAAATGTCCAGAGACTCAATCATAGAGATGAACCCCAATTGGATGGGATATCTTGGCCAGAGTGGTCACATGTGTCCATGTAAAAAATGATGCAATGCAAAAGGGGGATCCGAGGGTGCATTGATGCGGATTTACGAATGAATATCTAACCCAGTACCACAAATTGATTGAAAAATAAAAATTCCATTGTCTAATGTAGTTATTAGAGAAAACACCTTCGTAGTTAGTGAGAATAACGGATTTGATGTCCATAAGGATGTGGGGGAAATCCCATAGTATCTGAATCCAACCAGCACAAAACAAGAGATTCGGTTATGTTTTTCAATGATTTGGGTAAGGGACGTAGATACGATGACATCAATATTCTCGGCTGTAGAGGGTTATAAGACCCTAACTTTTTCCATTCTTTCTGTATAAATAATGATCTAATGCACATCGTATTAGAAGGGTTGACTACAAAACCTTTCTCCCTTCGTGGATCGTCCATCAGAAATCCTTGTCTTCGTCATGCACCCTTCATCGCCACACAATACTAACGTCTCAGATCCTTCTATGCTTATGGAGATTAATTTATGGGTTTGGCCTGCAACATGTACTAAGGGGTTGTGGGCATTTCTCGGTAATGTGAAGATCTTATCCATGGACTTAGCCAATTGAGGCACAAAAGAATCATTACACCAGACGTACCAATATTTGTTCACCAAAAACTGACAATACAATTGTTGAGTATGGAGCATGATTGTTTAGAGGTCTTTGTTTCAACTAGATGCATACCCAAGGAAGTTTGTACACCCCTCCATGCCGGGGGGACTTGTCCCCCCTACGAGGGTTCGGGGGGCCGATCCCCCCCGGCTGGGGGGTCCCGGGGGCAGGGGTTTCGGGGGTAGCACCCCCGAAGCTAAAAACAGATGTAAAACTTCCTTGTAAAAGTATAGTAATTTCTAGTCAATCTGGGTCGTTCATTAGGCGGATGATCTGACAATAGAACTTATGTTTAGTTTAGAGTTTTTTTTCCCTAGAAGGCAACGCCTCTCTTTGTATGAGGGCATTTGTATTGAGGCTGTGTAATAGGTATGTATTCTCTGAGCTAGAAGTAAAGAGGTGAAATTGTGAGAGAAGATAGAGGATATTACAATGAATTTGCTATAGGTTGTGTCTCTTCATTTCGTTGGATAATAGAAAGGAAGGACTGGCTGTTCGGGGTGGACATAGCCCAAACTGGGTGAACCACATATATCTATGTCTTTCTTGTTTTATGCGTTTTCTATGTTTATATTTTTTCAATATTTTATGTGTTCCATTACTCCGTAATATATAATTTTCTAACAACTGGTATCAGAGCCGAGGTCTATTTGGCTGATAAACTTGCAGGAAAGAAGGGTTCCTCTTTCGAGTGAGAGCAATGGCAGAACATGGTAATTTTATGGTCGAAAAATTTAAAGGCCAAAACTTCTCGCTGTGGACGATGCAGATGGAAGATTATATGTATCAGAAATATCTATACCTACCATTGGGGAGAAAAACAAAGATGCCGATGGGTATGGTAGATGAAGAATGGAACCTGCTCGATAGAAAGGCACTCGGAACAGTACACTTGTGCCTCACAGTATCGGTCGCCTTCAACATTTCAAAGGAAACAATGACAGAGGGTTTGATTAAGGCGTTGGAGAAACTATATGAAAAACCCTTGGCCTCAAACAACGTATTTCTTATGAAACAATTATTTAATATGAAGAGGTTGGAAGGTGGATCTGTTGCAGACCATTTAAATGATTTTAATACTGTTAAAGTCAGTTATTTTCTGTAGGGGTACACTTTGATGACGAAGTTAGAGTTCTATTATTCTTATGCTCATTACCAAAAATTTGGAATGGTTTAGTAATGGCCATTAGTAACTCTGTTTTTGGATCAAGTACTTTAAAGTTTGATGATGTTGTCGGTGCTATCCTTGGCGAGGAAATGTGATGGAAAAGCTCCGGTGAGACATCAGGTAATGCTTTGAGTGCAGTGTCTAGGGGAAGAAAAATGGAAAGAGGAAAGAGCTCAAGATATCGCAGCAAATCAAGGAAAGGTAGATCCAAGTCTAGATCAGAGATAGTGTGTTGGAAATGCAGAAAGAAAAGACACCTAAAGAAAGACTATAGATCTTGGAAGGGAAAAGAAGGAGATGCACAGTAAGAAAACAATCATGAAGCAAATGTGACAGGTGAGGTGTTACAAGATGCTTTGATTCTTTCTTTCGAAAATATTACTTCCTGGGTGGTAGATTTAGGGGCCTCATTCCATGCCACACCTGATAAGAAATACTTTCATGACTATGTTCAAGGAGATTTTGGACAAGTTCATTTGAGTGATGATAAACCCTATAAAATTGTTAGAATGGGGAAGGTTATTGTAAAACAGCAGAATGGAAACCAATGGCTACTAAAGGAGGTAAGGCATGTTCCAGATCTAAAGAAAAATCTGATTTCAACAGGGAAATTAGGCGGTGAGGTTATGTGACAACTTTCACAGATAAAGCTTGAAAGGTCACCAAAGGAGCCCTGGTAATAGCAAAAGGCGAAAAGGTTGGTACATTGTATTTATGCAATGGTATTTCTAACTCTATTAATTCTTTAACTTCCAAAGGAGTAGATGCAACATTATGGCATCATAGGCTCAGACACATGAGTGAAAAGGGGATGAAAAGTCTTCACTCAAGGAATTTGTTGTCGGGTTTGAAGAATGTTGATTTGAACTTCTGTGAGAATTGCATTTATGGAAAACAGAAGAGAGTTAGATTTCTCAGAGTTGGAAAAGAAAAGAAAAGTGAAAAATTGAGCTTGCGCATATAGATGTATGGGACTTGCTCATGTATCTTCTCTTAGTGGCTCTTGTTATTATGTTACTTTTATAGAAAAACTTGGATTTATTGTATTAAGAATAAATCTGATGTATTTGATACTTTCAAGAAATGGAAAGCTTTGGTTGAGATTGAGATAGGAAATAAATTGAAGTGTCTTAGATCAGACAATGGAGGTGAATACTATAGCAAAGAGTTTGATAGGTATTGTTCAGAGCATGGAACAATCATGGAGCGTGCAAGGTGCATGAGATTGCATGCAGGATTGCCTTTACAATTTTGGGAAGATGCTGTAGATACTATTGTTTATCTAATAAACAGAGGGCCTTCAAGTTCCTTGGATGGTGGTGTTCCAGAGGAAGCATGGATGGGTAAAAAGGTAAGCTAATCTTTTTTAAAGACTTTTGGTTGTGAGGCCTTTGTCCATATTGATAAAGAAAAAATTACAAAACTTGAGGCAAAGCCAAAGAAATGTACCTTTATTGGATATGGTGCTGATGATTTTGGTTATGGCTTATATGATTACAAAAATCACAAAAACATTAGGATCGGAGATGTAATATTCAATGAAAAGGTCTTGTATAAGAACCAATTGCAAGAAAAGAAACAGGAAAAAGAAAACAAGGAATACACAATTCTTGATGAAATCATTGAAAAAGTAAAGGTGCCTGAAAATAATAATAATCAACAACCACAACAACAACAACCATCACAACAGCAACACGCAACCCAAACACCTGAAAGTGGTGTTAGAAGATCTACCAGGATAAGTAGACCCCCTGAACGATACTCTCCTTCATTATATTATTTATTGTTGACTGATTCTAGTTAACTCGAATGTTATGAAGAAGCAATGTAGGTTGAAAGTAGGAAAAAGTGGGAGGTAGCCATGGAAGAAGAGATGGACTCCTTAATGCATAACCAGACTTGGGACTTAGTCAGGTTGCCTGTAGGAAAAACTACATTGAAGAATAAATGGGTTTATAGGTTGAAGGAAGAAGATGGAGGAAAACAGAGGTACAAAGCTAGACTTGTGGTGAAGGGGTTTGCACAGAATAAATGTATTGATTTTGATAAAATATTTTCTCCTGTTGTTAAAATGACTTCAATAAGAACTATTTTAAGTATAGTAGTAGTTGAATATTTTCATCTTGAGCAGTTAGATGTAAAGGTAGCCTTTCTCCATGGGGATTTGGAGGAAGAGATATATATGCAACAACCACAAGGATATGAAGTGAAAGGGAAGGAGAAACTAGTGTGCAGTTGAAGAAGAGCTTGTATGGCTTAAAACAGGCTCCAAGGCAGTGGTATCTAAAATTTGACAAGTTTATGTCTGAACAAGGTTATACTATATGTCACTCTGATCATTGTGTTTATCTGAAAAAGCGAAATGATGGTAACTATATTATATTGTTATTGTATGTAGATGACATGCTTATTGCAGGGTCTAACATGCAGGAAATAAATGTGATCAAAAGAAAATTGGCAAATTCTTTTGCAATGAAGGATTTAGGAGCTGCAAAACAAATCCTTGGTATGATAATAACTAGAGACAGGAAAAATCATAAATTAACATTGTATCAGAATGAGTACATACAAAAGATGTTGAAAAGATTTAATATACACAATGCAAAACCAGTTAGTACACCTTTTGCTAGCCATTTCAAACTTATTAAGGAAATGTGCCCAAAGACCCAAGAAGACATGGATTATATGTCTAAAGTTCCATATGCATCAGCAGTTGGAAGCTTAATGTATGCAATGGTCTGCACAAGGCCTGATATTGCACATGCAGTGGGAGTTGTAATAGGTACATGAACAATCCAGGAAAGGAACATTGGATGGTAGTGAAATGGATTCTCAGATATTTTAAAGGTACCACAAAGCAAGCATTATGCTTTGGTGGTTCAAAAATTTCTCTACTGGGATATGTTGATGTAGATATGGTAGGTGACAAAGATAAAAGGAGGAGCACTACAAGATATGTATTTACTGTTGGTGGAATAGCTTTCATTCAGGTTTCAAAAATCCAAAGTGTTGTTGCACTTTCAACAATAGAAGCAGAGTATGTTGCTGCTACAGAGGCTAGTAAAGAAATAATTTGGTTACAAAGGTTTATGGGTGAATTGGATAAGGAGCATGATATGGGCACGTTATACAATGATAGACAAAGTTCCATTCATCTTGCAAAGAACTCAACATTTCATTCCAAGACTAAATACATATAGCTCAAGTACCATTTCATACGATCAGTGTTGGAAAATGGAGAGTTGAAGCTGGAAAAGATACACACTAGCCATAATCCTGCAGATATGATAACAAAAGTTGTAACCATGGAGAAACTGAGAATATGCTCAGTTTCAATTGGTTTTCAAGCATGACGATGAAGATCAGAAACAACCAGGTCCAAAGAGAAGTCATTGTCCAACAAAGGAAGCAACGTTGGAGTTGCTACAATCATTCTACAAGTGGGGATTCGGTGGGGATTCGGGGGGGGGAGATTCCCCTCGGCTGGGGGGTACGGGGGCCAGCGGTCCCCCGATGGGGGTTTTGGGGGAAGCACCCCCAAAGCTAAAAACAGATGTAAAATTTCCCTGCAAAAGTATAGCAATTTCTAGTCAATCTGGGCCATTCATTAGGCAGATGATCTGACGATAGAACTTATGTTTAGTTTAGTATTTTTTGCCCTGGAAGGAAACCCCTCTCTTTGTATGAGGGAATTTGTATTGAGGTTGTGTAATAGGTGTGTATTCTCTGAGCGAGAAGTAGAGAGGTGAGACTGTGAGGGAAAACAGAGGATATTACAATGGATCTACTATAGGTTGTGTCTCTTCATTTCGCTGGATAATATAAAGGAAGGATTGGCTGTTTGGGGTGGACGTAGCCCAAACTGGGTGAACCACGTATATCTGTGTCTCCCTTATTTTTTGTGTTTTCCGTGTTTATATTTCTGCAACATTTTATGTGTTCCATTGCTCCATAATAAATAATTTTCTAACAACAATTTCAAGATTTTTTGTTGTTTAAAATACATTTTTGAATTCATATATGGATTTAGCACCCTGAAAAACCCCAAAGGCACTCAAATTATGCAGACTAAACAATTCAAACTAAAGTTTTTAAAAATATCTGTCAAATTTTGATTAAAATTAACTTGAAAAAATGTTGTGAAAGAAACCATTTCATCTATAAGTTAGACTACGACTATATATATATATATATATATATATATATAAAATAAAGGAACAACTCAAATTTTAATGTTCACAAGAGAAAGTCAATGACGGGAAAGGAATAAAAATTGAGAAAGAAAAATAAAAATAAATTTAACATATCAAAAGATAATAAAATGAATAATAGTAAAAAAAGTAAAATATAAAAACTTTAAAATACAAAGGGATCAAACACCTGCTAATATTCCAACCATCATCACTATTCAAATTACTTGGCTTACTTTCAATTTCCATGCCCTCCCTAAAATGGTGATAAAAACGATCAATCCATGCAATGATCCTCGCCTCTTCAGCAAATATTATGTTTTGTCTTTTTCGAATGTTCTGCTAAAGCTGTGGAGCGAGTCCTTTGATGTTTGATGTTGGTTGCATGCTCATGAATTCTATAATTTATTGAGTGTCCAGTTTCACCAATGTATGGAGTCGCACAAGAACATGAGATGATGTAAACACCTTTCCCATTTTTTGGGTCTACAGGGTCCACCAATCTTAGGGAGCTCCTTTAATTATATATGATATTTTAAATGTGAAATTACTTTACATATAAATCCACTTTTATATATGATATTAACATATATAATCTACTTAACATATGGAAAACATATAAAATTATTATGTCACTACTTAAATAAAATATTTCTAAGATAAATAAAATACTCCTAAGTTATAATTGGAAATCTTTAACAAAATCTCTTTTAAGCCTTACTACTAAGACTCCAATAATATTGCACCAACTACAAAAAAATTCAACACATTTGTGGTTTTCTATTACTTCCTATATCAATATAAATATATTTTTGAAAATGCAATCTAAGTTCTTCCTCTAAACTCTTACTGCATTTGAGTCCCTTCCTACATTAATACAACTTCTTTATATAAATGATCAACATTTGTGTTGAATTATATATCTATCTATATATATATATAGATGAAAAAAGCTATCAAAATTTCTCTTTACCTTCATAAATTGATTTCTAATTGGAACGATTAGTGTTCTATAATTTACAGGATCAATTGATGATTATTTGTGGATTTTCATGTCATGAGATGTTGTAAATAATATTTCATTATACAACTTATTTTCAAAAAAACAGATATATATATATATTATATATATATATATATAGAAAAAAAGAAAAGGAAAATAAAAACAAAACGAAAGGGAGGATATATAAAAAAATGATGTACATGTGAAAAAACAAAAGAAAAAATAGAGACGTATTTAAAAATAAAAATATATGATGAAAAACCCCTTAGAAAAATTAAAAATACATGATGTTAGCTTAAATGTCGTGTTATATGTTAGATAAATAAGTTTAATTAGTTAATCACATAATGTAATCATGATCAACTAGGTGTTAATAAACTAATTTTTACATGAAGGTTTTTATCGTATGTAATAATGCTCTCGCTATAATCAACAGTCGTGATCTAACCTGATGAGATAATCGGCTGTCGATGACTACAAACCCCCTCTGCCCCTCCGATAGTTAATCAATTGTGCGGGGGGGTCCAAAAGGAAGACTGTCCCAATCTCGCATTTGCAACGTCTCACTCCCTCAAGGACTTTGGAACCCCATCCACCAAAACTACATACCGCTCACCCCCCTCTGAAATCCACCTTTCCCCTTCCTGCCTTATAATAATTTTTAACCCCGCTCCCTCCACTCCAATCTACTCCCACAACATGTCACATCTCCTATAGTCCGCTCTCGCCAGATGTCGTATCCCCTCCAAACCGCTCCTACCAAGTGTCATATCCCTTCCGACTCTACTCCCGCTATTGTCACATCCCCCACACTTATCATTAACCATTGAGCATCCATTCTAAACTTTGATCGTTGCCAAATTAATGACTCCACTCCATGAAATGGAAAGCTTTCAATAATAAATGAACTCACCTACAATATAATGCAGAACTTTGTTCAGTAGACATTTCCTCTATTGTTCCAAGACATTGAATGACAGAACCTACTACTGCTACTGTAACCTTATCACGCCGAATTGTTTTCCTTCCATGAACTCCTAGGTAATTACACTATTTCCATTTCATTTCCTTCAACATGTGTTCTAAAATTAAATCAAAATCCACAGGGGAAAACCCTATCCTTCCCCCTGTAATTGACTTAGAACATCAACCCTTACTAGACCAACACTATAAAATTTTTGAAACCAACTGTGAGTTCAACCTCTACAAACTCCACAATTGGTCAAAGAAAACAATTTTTGATCTTAGTGAAAAATTGAGTTTGTGGGATCTTCCTTATGTCAATTCGTTTTTCCCCATACCCATCATTTTCGAAATTTGTTTCATTGTGCCATTTCATGTACATAGACATTCAAAGAGCAATTGTTTCCCAAAACAATGACATTTTGTTCACAATTACCCCCTTCTCCACATGTCAAATGTTGCAGATTCAAAATTCAACGTCTTTGAAACCCTTTTCAGTTGATTCCCTCATGGAACTCTACAAAACCCTGACTTTTTCCCATAAAGCCAAAATTTTCGAGACATTTCTGCCTGAGAATTTCAAGTTGCCAAAAACAAACCCTCCTTATCCATCCTCAATGTTTCCTGAAATGACAGAACAAATCATTTCCATAGTTTCTTGTTTATTGGGCTATCAAATCAATCAATGGGTTAATGAAGCCATTATAGGTTTTCTATCAGTGTTTTCAATAGAAGAAAAGCCTTCAATATTTTTTCATTACAGTGAATTCCTATCATAGGTCATTAATTCCTTAACTTTTCTAGAAAAGGAGTCTTCAAGAATGCTTTAGTTTTAGTTTACTTGTTCTTATTCCGTCAAGAAAACATATTTCAATTTCCATTACAGAAACTGGATAAAAAGGAACTACACAATCTGTGATCCACTGAAATTCCTTGGTAAGGAAGCACACCAATGAATTCACATTCAATGATTATGTAGACCCATTTTTGTACACAATTTATTTCCTACTTAACAGTGATGTTGAACCTAGAATTGACCTAAGCTTAAGAGAATTCTACATCTCAGTGAGCAAACAAAGACAGGTGATTGGTACATGTATCAAAATTACAATGATAATAGGGTGTATGGATGCCAATTTCCTCCATATAAATTGCCTAAATTTGTTTCTATAATAATTTTTTCATTATAGTATATTAGGGAAATGATAAATATGGATGATCTGCACTTTTTGGTAGCCAAAAGAAAATATCAGTTCAAAATTAAAGCACATGTTGGGCCTTTCATTTGTAATACCAAGACAACAACAAAAGAAGAAAATATTCTGCTCAAACAAATGAAATTTAAACTCAGTTTCATTTGGTCATATGATCCTTTAGGAATAATATCAAAGTTTAGAGTAGAGAAGAAAACTACTCCTTACACTCATACTCCGAGACCTACAATTGAGAAATATATGAATCAAAATCAATTGCATGAAAACACATTGCAGGAGCCAGAAGAATATGTAATTTCTACTATGACATCACAGACACCAGTGCTACAGGAAAGAGGGATAAAATACCAAGGGAGCATGTTTCCTTTTTAGTCTAAAAAATTCAAGGGAAATAATTCCAATTATATAAAAAGAGGTAGAAAACCAATCGAGTAGAAGAGTTTTCATAGGAAGAAAATGTTCAGTCTACAATAGTTTTAACAAGTCCTTATAATTATACTATCCATGCCAAGGATTTTCTTGAAAAAATGTTATGTAATAGTGGATCAACTTAATCCTAGATTTCCCAATGCTCACAACCTATGCATGAGTATAAAGTGTTGAAAAACCTTGCCTCAAGTGTGTCACGCTCGTCTATCTAATTTTTCACTGCCACTCAGCGCCGCTAGTGATGGGTTCCTATGAGGGAACATGTTCAATCTATGTTGGGGTCCTAGAGCCTAGCAACAAGTTCCTCGGGCTACAAAATGAGTCCTCTTATGATATTCCACTAGTCTAGTCAACACTACTAGAGGAGTGAGGCTAATGTTCATAGCACAATAAAAACACAAAAAAATGTTGGAGTACAAAGATGAAGTTTCTACTTTAGTGGTTTCTTACTTGCTGATGGAAAATTTCCATTTCAACATCTGGTTATTGCGAGAATAAGATGATATATGGAAAATTACATAGATAAATAGCTAAATGACCACAAAATTTATACAACTCCTTATTTAATTCTTTGAGTATTGAGGAAATTGTTGGTTTATTGAGAGCAGTGTGTGACACCCATCTATCTATTTTTTCATCGCCACTCAATGCTGCCAGTGTTGGGTTCCGGTCATGGCACATGTTCCATCTATGTTGAGGTCCTAGGGCCTACCAACAAGTTCCCTGGGCTGCAAAACAAGTCCTCCTATGATATTCCACTAGTCTAGTCAACACTACTACATGAATGAGGCTCATGTTCATATCATAAGAAAAGCACAAAAAAATGGTTTAGTACAAAGAGGAAGCTTCTACTTTAGTGGGTTCTTACTTGCTAATGGAAAATTTCCATTGCAACATCTAGCTATTGCAAGACTAAGTTGACAGATGAAAAATTACATAAATAAATACCTAAATGACCATAAAAATGTATACAACTCCTTATTTGTAGGTTTTAACCCCGTACAGAAATTATTTGTATGTTCCTTTCAATGTTATAATACATATTTATACATGCTAAAGCATCTAATACCATGGACTGAAAACCATCACGTCCAAAACCATAGACCGAAAACCATTGCATCCAAAGACATGTGCAAAAATCATGCACAACTCCCTGTCACCCCCCTGCTATGCAATGGATGCAACGAAGGGAGGGTTCTGCCCAACTTCTAACCCCCCGGTTGACTACATGCGCTAGTTTTCGAAAGAATATAACACAACCCAACATTCTCCCACTTGTTGTTTTCTTTCCATAGGGGGCCACAAGAGGACATAGTCATTTATCCAGCCCTGTAATGCCCATTGTTTCTCCACACCAAGAGAACTTCTCAAAGCTCACTGAGTTTGTCAATGCATCTATAATATTCTTCAAAGTGTCCACCTTTACCAGCAACACCTTTCTGTCTTCTATCATATCCCTCACAAAGTGATATTGAACATCAATGTGTTTTTTCTTTGAATGATATGCAGGGTTCTTTGCCAAGAAAATTGGACTTTGGCGGTCATAGTCTATCCTTATAGCTCCCTGTACTAACCCCATACTTGAACATAATCTCTACAACCAAACGACTTCCTTGCTTGCATGAGTGGTTGTCGTGTATTCTGCCTCTGTAGTTGATAGTGCCACTATAGATTGTTTCTTACTCATCCACTTGACTGCACCTTCAAATAGGTTAAACACATACCCACTTGTAGATTTTCTCTGATCCAAATTTCTAGCCCAGCCTACATCAACAAAGCCACGAATATCCAACACTCTGTCGATCTTGGTCTTCCTTGGTAGCACAAACCATAATCATTAGTGCCACACAAATACCTAAAAACCCGCTTCACTGGTATCCAATGCTCCTTTCCTAGTTTTGACATAAGCCTACTCAATACTCCCATTACATGTGCAAAGTCTGGTCTAGTATAGACTATTGCATACATCAGGCTACCAACTGCACTTGCATATGGAACACAGGACATGTCCTTTTCCTCTTCTTGTGTCTCGGGACACTGTTCAACAGATAATTTTACACCTACAGGAATAGGAATGTTCACCAGTTTACTATCCTGCATATTAAATCTCTGCAATACTGTCTCAACATACTTCCTCTTATTTAACTAGAGATTCCTCTTTGCCTGATATCTTTTAATTTCCATGCCCAAAAAATAGTTTACAACACCAAGATCTTTCATGTCAAATTTGGAGGACAATTGGGTCTTCAAATCCTAGATAATTTTGTTGTCACTTCCAATCAGCAACATATCATCCACATACAAGATGAAATAAATAACACAGTCACCAGTTAATTTAAAATACACACAGTGATTTGCTTTGCTTTTGGTGAAGCCAAGTCCCCATATAAATGTATCAAATTTCTGATACCATATCCTTGGTGACTGTTTTAACCCATACAGAGACTTCTTTAACTTGCATACCAGTTCTTTCTTACCCTTCACTGCAAAGCCTTCAGGTTGCTTCATGTAGATTTCCTCTTCCAGATCCCTGTGAGGAAATGTTGTCTTCACATCCATTTGTTCTACCTCAAAATCAAAAGCAACAACAACAAATAAAAGTAATCTAATAGAAGTTACCTTGGCAATAGGAAAAAAAATATTACCAAAATCAATTCCCTGGACCTGGGAGTAACCTTTTTCTACCAATCGAGCTTTGTATTTCTCCACCTTTCCTTCTGCATTTTTCTTCTTCTTGAACACCCATTTGCTACCAATGGGTTTCCTTCCAGCTGGCAACTGCACCAGATCCAAGCCTCATTTTTGTGAAAAGATGCCATTTCATCAACCATGGCCTCTTTCCAGAGTTTTCCATCTTCTGAATCTATTGCTTCCTTCACAGTTCTAGGATCATCATCGATAATAGATAAAGCAAAATTTGAATAGAAAGCAGATGGACTATACCTTTCTGGCTGCCTTCTTTCTCGAAGTGATCTTCTCACACCGGAAGTATGTGGATCTTCATCTTCTGATTCTTCCACTTCTATAGAGTCTGATTCTTCCTCCTTTAGGTCAAGCTCTATCTTCTCAAGCTCCTTTGGTTGGACTTCATGTTTAATAACATCTTTCACCTCTCTAAACAACACATCTCGGCTGTACACAACCTTCCTTGTTACTAGGTTCCAAAGCTTATAACCCTTTAAACCATCCTTATACCCAATAAAGATGCACTTTTCATATTTACTATCCAACTTGGTTCGTTTCTCCTTTTGAACATGTACATATGCATCACATCCAAATACCCTCTGATGTGAAGGAGAGGGTTTCTTACCAATCCATACCTCTTATGGAGTCTTATCCTCCAACGCTGATGAAGGTGATATATTGACCAAGTAACATGATGTCTCCATCGCCTCTGCCCAGAATTCTTGTCCTAACCTGACACCATTGAGCATGCTTCTTGCCCTTTCCATCAACGTCTTCATTTTTTCTGAAATTCCATTTTGCTGAGGTGTATGTGGAGTAGTATTTTGCCATGCTATACCACACTTCTTATAGAATTCTTCAAATTCCTTACTGCAAAACTCTCCACCGTTATCTGTCCTCAGCACTTTTATCTTCTTCTCTGTTTGGATTTCCACCAAAGCCTTAAATTCTTTAAACCTGTCAAAGACTTCAAAATTATTCTTAAGGAAATATATCCATGTATTCCTTGAGAAGTCATCTATAAATGATACATAGTACACAGACTTACCCAGTGATGGAACCTTCATAGGTCCAAACACATCATTGTGGACAAGCTCTAATATCTGTTTCACCCTCTTACCACCAGAGGGGAAACTAACCCAATTGTGCTTCCCATATACACAACTTTCATAGAAATCAAAATCCAGAGAGCTATTACTCATAACTTCTATCATACCTTTACCATGAAGTATTCGAATGTCCTTCTCTCTAATATGTCCAAGCTTTTGATGCCACATCATGGTCTTCTCTTGAGGGACCACTAGATTTTTTGCTCCACTTTCAGGAAACACAAAACTGTTTCACCCATCAACAATGATGCTACCTTGCAACTTTTACAGAGTTCCAATTCAAACTCTCCACATCAATACCAATGCCCCTGAACCATCTTGCAGGTATCCTTCTCAAACACTGTTTTTACACCTGCATCATCCAGCATGCCTACAGAAATTAGATTTCTGGATAACACAGGAATATGTAGAACACTCGGAAGTGTTCTAACCCTTCCACATTGCAACTTCAACTTTACTTTTCCGTGACCAACAATTCTAGCCTTGCTATCATTCCCTAAGAAGACATCACCACCATCGTATTTCTCATACTCGTAGAACCACTCTCTATGGGGAATGAAGTGAAAGGATGCACCTGAGTCAATCAACCATGCCTCATGATTTACATGTGTACTTGAAGAAGCCAAATACACATCCCCACCTTCATTTGAGGTGGTTTTCGCCTTTGCATAAGGAGCATCATTAGATCCCTTTCCTTTGCCAGGAGATTTAGATTTACAGTCCCTTTTGTAGTGCCCTTCCTTTCCACATTTCCAGCACACCACCTTTATAGGTTTTCCTGGAGATTTAGATCTCCCTCTAGATTTAGATCTCCCACTCGATGACTTATTTTTGTTTCTATTCTGAGACCATCCTCATACAGACAAGGCATCACCATTTTGGCTCTCCATATTTTTCTGTCTCATCTCCTCCATCAACAAGGATGAGACTATTTCATCAAACTGCAAGGCAGTTGCATTGCTACCTATTGCAATAACCAAACCTATCCCACGAATCTGGTAGAGAACACAAAAAACTAATGCACTTATCTTCATCTGAAATTTTGATATCAATAGATGATAACTGACTTACCACAGTATTAAACGCATTTAGATGCTTTGTCACCAAGTCTCCATCTTTCATCCTTAGGTTATACAACTTTTTTCGTAGGAACCGTTTATTCACCAGAGACTTAGATTGGTACAAAGTCCCTAATTTGTCCCACAAAGCCTTAGCCATAGCTTCCCCTGATACATTCAGCAATAGTGAATCTAAGACACACAATTGTATTGTGCTCTTTTCCTTTCGATCTAACTTCTTCAATTCTTCATCGGACACTCCTGTTGGTTTAGTACCCGGATCTACCACAATCCACTCATCTTTATCCACCAACAGATCTGCCATCTTGAGTTTCCATAACTCAAAACTCTGACCATTAAATTTCTCGATCACTATCTTTCCACTGCTCTCCATCTTGTTTCACCACTAGAATCGATCTCGCAGATCTCCCACTGAACAGGGAATACCACAGGCCCAAGCGAAACCCCTCAGCAACAAAGGCATCCCCTTAAAGCGAAAAAATCTCTGATACCAAATGTAGGTTTTAACCCAGTACAGAAATTACCTGCATATGAATTCTATAACACAAAAAATAAATAATGTGAGAGCATAACAGATAAAACACATATACATAGAGATTTTCCCCTAGATCCTAAAACCGAGACTACTAGCTTGATTTTTCATTATGTTCCTTTCAATGTTATAATACATATTTATACATGCCAAAGCATCAATACCATGGGCCAAAAACTATCGCATCCAAAACCATGGACAAAAAACCAACGCATCCAAAGACATGTGAGAAAACCATGCACAAACCATAGGTGGTTCTGCCCAACATAACATAGGCTCCAAAACCAAAATTTTTCGGGGCACTACGCCGAACCCCATAGAGTGGGGTTACCTGTACCCCTCAAAACCCCTATGATCCCTCCGCTACGGAATTAGTGCAATGAAGGGAGGGCTTCGCCCCCCCTCTAACCCCCTGCTTAACTACGTGGGCTAGTCATGGAAAGAATATAGCACAACCCAACATTATTTAACTCTTTGAATATTGAGGAAATTTTCGGCTTATTGTGAGCAATGTGTCCCACCCGTCTATTTGATTTTTCATTGCCACGTAGTGACCCCAGTGCTAAGTTCCTGTGAGGGAACACATTCAATCTATGTTGAGGTCCTTGACCCTAGTAACAAGTTCCCCAGCCAAAAAATGGAGTCCTCCTATGATATTCCACTAGTCTAGTCAACACTACTACTTGAATGAGCCTAATGTTCATATCACAAGAAAAGAAAAAAAAGATGTTGGAGTGCAAAAAGGAATCTTCTAATTTAGTGGTTTCTTACTTGTTGATGGAAATTTTCCATTGCACCATCTGGTTATTGCGAGAGTAAGATGACAGATGGAAAATTACATAGATAAATAGTTAAATGGTCCCAAAATTTATAAAAAAACTTATTTAATTCTTTGAGTACTGAGGAAATTGCTGGTTTATTATGTTGATTAAGAAAAAATATATGAATTATACCTTTGTATTATGATAATTAGAAGAAATAAAATATTTTTTACTTTCCTATTAAAGTGTTGAAACCTTTCACTAAGAAAAACTCCAAATAGAAAAATATAACACCAAACATTTCATAGCCTTTTATTGTTTAAATAGATCGTTAATAGAAAACCCTAAATACTTGTTGACCTATCATTACTGGGTACCAACTATCCATTTGTCCTTATAAAGTGGACCCTTTTATATTAATTAACTATCAACTATTGCCTAATGGACATTATTCAAAGTGGATGGTTGCATACATCAATTGATTCACTCCTAAGTAGTTTAAAGTATGACGACTGGGATAAGACATGAAAATAACCTCGCTCCTCAAAAGAAACATTTTTTTCAAGGCTAGAGATGAGGAAAGTGATACAGAATTGTGATTGATTACCATGTTGATTTCCACTATGTTAATACTTGAATCATGTATTGGTGCACTTGACATTGTTTAATATTCAACGCTATGACGAATAATAACCAAATGGAGTCTTTTTCATATTTTTTTTGATAATTTAGTGCACCCCTTGCACTATGATACGATGAACTTCTTCATGTGAGACATGGGAAAGGTATGAAAAAACTTTGAGTGTGCTAGAAGAGGTAAGATATAGGAATTTTTTCAAACACACTGTATGATTTTATATAATCCATGGAATTTTGGTGTTAATATTGGGGGTTATGTTCTTTACGTGGTGGTTTTTTATAAGGTTGTAGGAAAATAACACCTAATCCACTTTTACAAAAGAAAATTTGGAGAGATGTTAATCTACTTGTGGTTTCATTCTATATTGACCTATAAGAAAATTTTGTTTAAATGTGTAGAGAACACCTTCATTGTTATGAAGTGCATTATCCATTGTCTAAACCTTAGAGATGCTTAGTAAATAGGAGGTTACTAAGAAGGGTTTTCAGCCATAAACAACTTCATATGTTGTTGTTTTCATAGCTCCATCATAAGTGGTATTGTACCATCATTGTGCTAGGAGAAGCCATTATGCCCATTGGCGTGGTTTTTCAATGAAAAATAGGTTTCTAAGAATTTATTGACCAGTTTGGTTAGACCATCTATTTGGGGATGTTACACAATGCTTAAGATTAGCAGGTTTTGTATGTCCATGTTAGCAATTTTTAACAAAAGAATTTTTCTTTTAGAAATTTCATGGCACATGTTGTTTTGACCCGTGGTTTTCTAATTCTGATTAAGAAATAATACTGTAATCTAATCCGAGTCAATGGATTAAGGGTTTTGGATGTCACAAAATCCTATATATTGTATTGTAAACAATGATGCTTCTTGATGATAAAACTGATTCCGACATTCCAACTTTAAAAAAAATCCAAAGAAGACAAACACAACAAAACCATACATGACTATGTATGAAAATTAGTATACTCAAATATGAGTCTGTAATAGTGACCGTGATCGGCCTCTTATATACATCAACCACAACAAATTCATTAGAGATTTACCATCACTATATCCGATGAGCTACTAGGCCTTTTGGAGGAAAACTATTGTATCATATACTCCTTTAAACACAAATATAAATCCCTTCCACCCATCTTCAATGTCAACATCTCCATTTTTTCTCGCCAAATCCACTAACTCCATGACATACTCCAAATAAGAGAACAAGAGCTTTGTAATTGGTATAAGAGGAAGCAACTGAATACCTAGTTTAAATTCTATACATTCAGGCTTTGGAAACCACAATTTGTTGTCCTATTTAGTCCCCCACAAAATCCCCACAATGTGGTTCTCTTTGACTAGCTTAGCCTCATAGAGTCTATTTCTCGGTAGAACATGCCATAACAATTTTGTAGATCTTATTTCTAGCGTGGACAAGGTTGACTCAATGCTCATCAACAACAATATCCAAAGAATTGAACTCATTACTTCTCAATAGCAAATGTGGTTTTTAATGACGAGGACTTGAATAATATATGTATACTTGACATTGAAATATTTATTTCATTATGATTGATATTATCCACATTTAGATGTTAACACATACCTCTTCATATTCGGAAATATAACACATGTATTTATTTTATTATTAATATTTTTTTAAATGTTACATGTCAATTCTATATTTCACAACTTAGAAACAATCTGTTAATGGAATAAGAACACTCTCTCTCTCTCTCTCTCTCTCTCTTATTTTACTCAATATGTATATTGAAATTCTATATTTCACAACTTAGAAACAATCTGTTAATGGAATACTCTCTCTCTCTCTCTCTCTCTCTCTCTCTCCCCCCTTTTACTCAATATGTATATTGAAATTATATTAGACACAATCTATTAATGGAATAAGAACACTCTCTCTCTCTCTCTCTCTCTCTCTCTCCTTTTACTCAATATGTATATTGAAATTCTATTAGACACAATCTGTTAATGGAATAAGAACTCTCTCTCTCTCTCTCTCTCTCTCCTTTTACTCAATATGTATATTGAAATTCTATTAGAAACAATCTGTTAATGGAATAAGACACTCTCTCTCTCTCATATAATATAATATAATAAAGGTTGCACTATAATATTTGTTTATTAATATATAATAATTATATTTCAATTAAACATAAAATTAATTACACATTATTTAATATGAATAATATTATTTTTACAACCCCATGGCGTGTAATTCAATTAGGGAATGGATTAGTAAACCATGAGGTTCAAAGTTCAAATCTTTTTTGGTTAAACCAACAACAATTTTTTTTTTTTTTACAAGAAATTACATATCCTCTATTTCTTAAAAAAAAAAATATTTAATTTTTACTTGTAATTATTTTATCTCTATGTAAATTTAATGTAAAATTAAATGAAAATTAAATTATATTTACAAATCTTTAATATATAAACCATTTAAATGATAAGAAAAATGTAAATAATAGATCTAATAAGGACTCTAGAAGGTAATAAAGTGTCCAAGAATATGCTCTATATGGCTTATCTTTCTATGGATTATCTTTCTATGATATGCTTATAAATTGTATGTAATACCAAATTTAAAAGGTATACTCAGACATCATCTTTAATCTAAATTAATTTATTTGTTTATTGATTTTTTATGTACTTTTTTTATTAAATCAAACCAAGAGTTTATTGGCAACAACTTTATATATGATTTTGATTATAGTAACAATTGTATATTTTAATTATAATTTTTTTCTTAATTGTATATATGATCGACAAAGTTATTTGAAATAAAATAAAGTTGGAAAAAATAAAAATAAAAAACAATTTAGCAAAGCCCAAAAAATAAAACCATATTAATTTTTCTTTTTAATTTCCTAACTTACATGTTTTTTAGATGGACAAACCTCAAAGAAACCCCCAATACTCTTCTATTGCTAAATGTTTGTGTGTAAAACAAATTTGTTTCATACATGCAGATAATTTTGACCAATTCTTATTGCTACATTACCACTAAAATATTTCCCAAACCCCATCCTCTATAATATTATCCTTGCAATTGATAGGGATGTGAAACACTCAAGAAAAATGTAGCTAAAAATTCTTCACGTTACAGACTACCATCTTCACCATGACAAAATGTAAAGGAATGGATAAAAAGTGAATTATAGAATACAAACTGAAAACCGCGAACACATTGTACATAGGTGAAGTGACAACTCACTTAAATCACTGAAACTGAAATTTTTTTATGTTCTTATTGGGTGAGGTAATGGGACATCACTATTGGCAGTGTTATGCTAGCGACGAGGCTTAGGCCTACATCATAATTCAGACAAAAGTGCAATATGATCATATGAACACTCGCAAGAGGGAAGATCTATCTCTTTACGCAAGATCTCCTCATCCAAAATATCTAACAGAGACTCGTCCATAAGTGAATCCGTTGTATACAAAACATAGTCAACAATTTCAAAAAAATGTTTAGTACAGTTGGTGAATAAAGGTTCATTTGTTGTAAGGTCCATTCTTCTTTGTTGATGGTCTAAACCTTATGTTATTCCCACCATTCTTGTAAAGGAAGAATAGATACTAACCAGAGGTAGTTGGTAAAAAACTTGCTTGTCAGAGGTAATATATCAAGGGGATTTGTTGTTCAGTCTGGATGTGAGGATTCAACTTTTCCCGTCGCAGGAAGTGCATTGGGGGAACTTGGATGAATTGAGTTCAAATCACCACAAACTAACACATGTATGTCTACACTGGTAGCTATTTTCTATAGTCCTTTAAGAAGAGTATGAACCTGCGAGAGTTTGACATCCTTGAGATCTAGATTTCCATTTGTGTGTATTAGCCATAGAAATAAGTTGA